>SKCR01054433.1:0-29764 GCA_019454045.1 Zanthoxylum bungeanum | reverse complement strand
CCGAATTACCACCCGAAACCCCTACAAAAAGTCCGTATAATAAAGCATCATCGTTTATTTAAAATTATAGGTCATCGTTTATTAAAATATAGGGTAAATGTTCTCTTTTAAACCCTACAATTGGAGCTAATTATCTGATCAATATATGTACTGTCAAAATTACTTTAAAGGTCTCCGTTAAATTTTCCATAGTTTTTTACATATTGTATGTCACATATATATTTATATAAGTCAAAAATCCAATTTTATTTTGGAAATCAAATCCAATAACTACAAAAGTAATGACGAGTAATTTTTATAAGCTCAATGACTAAACAACGTAAGTGGCTCAAAATTTAAGAACGAAAAGAGAAATAACATGGCAACCAATAAGATCCATCTTTACCACTCGTATCCTCATAAAATTTTAATGTCCATCTCACTCTCTCTCTCTTTTATTTTATTTATTTATTTTTTTTTTTTATGAATCTAAGAGAAAACTTATCATTACTTTAAATAGATGAAAATACATCTAATTTTTGAAGGAGGGTTGTCTTTCCAAATAACATGGTAACAAATGTTAGTTGCCACTTTCACTATAGCGTGTGCAATAACGTTACAAAAACGAGAAGCGTAGCAAACAAAATGGCTATCTAACCTAGCTAGCTTAGCAATAATATCATTAATGATCCACAAAGCTTTTGTCAACATGCACTTCCTGTTATAAATCAAATCCACAACCTGAATGCAATCAGATTCCACCACCAAGCGACGCAAATTCATATCTTCCGCAACTTGGAGAGCAAACTTGACAGCTTCGGCCTCCCTCATTTGGACGTCCCCATTAAACTCGATATTCTTAACCGCTGCACACAAAGCAACCATGTCCGAGCCCCTAAACAGAACTCCCAGTCCAGCCTTAGAGGTACAAAAGTCAACGGCCACATCTGTATTCATCTTAACCCAACCCGCCGGGGGAGACTTCCAAATTCGGTCACCACTATTAAAAAGCCTACTAGAAAATTTTTCAAGTCTATAACTGACAGGTGATGGCACGAATCCACCATAGATTCTGCTTTTGCTAAGGATCTAGTCGGATTTTCAACACTGCCTTCGAATAAATGGTAGTTCCGAGCCTGCCAGACAACCCAACATATAGCTATAAATAACTCAACTTCTTCCTCACCCCCAGCTGCTTCACTTCGGTCATCACTGTCAGCAAATTTGCCATCACAGCCGCTCTAACAACTGAGAAAAAATGAGATAACTTCCAGATTTTGCGAGCATACTTACATCGAAGCATCGCATGGAAAGTGGTTTCGCAACAGTCACCACACCGAGAGCAAGATGGATCAAGCAACACCTTCTTCTTCCAAAGATTTTCTGTTGTAGGCAGCAGGTTTTCAGTAGTTCTCCACAGAAGAATTTTGGTCTTTGAGGTAAGAGAACTGCTTCGGATAAGCTTCTAAAGCTGCCCCTCCCTCTGAGCTACAAGGCTCATGGCTCATCTTGTCATTCCACGCCAGTTGATAACCATTTCTCGCCGAATACAACCCTCTTTTGTCAAAATGTCACAATTGATGATCTTCTCTCTGCTCGCCTGGAAGTTGAATTTTCATAATTTCCTCGGCATCAACTTGGTGAAAAACTCCTCATAATCAAATCTCTATTCCATCTATTTCCTACCAACAACTCCGCAACCATAGCCCCTTCCCTGATTCTTGAGGGCATGACAGGTTTTAAAATCTATGGTCTAGGGATCCATTTATCGTCCAGAATCTTAACTTTCTGCCAATTACCTATCCTCCAACGCAGCCTTTTATCAAGAAGCTTTTTGCCCCACAAAATACTCTGCCATATGAAGGAATGATTATAACCCAATTTTGCTATCTGAAAATCTGATCTTGCAAAGTATCTCGCTTTCAACACACGAGCCACCAATGAATTTGGCTACTGAATCACTCTCCACCCTTGTTTCGCAACCAAAGCTTGATTAAAAGAAGACAGATCTCTAAACCCCAAGCCTCCCCGAATTTTAGCAACACATAGTTTCTCCCATTTAGCCCAATGTATCTTCTTCTTGTAATTGTTTGACCCCCACCAAAATCTTGAAAATTCCTTCTGGATATCATCACAAACCCCATGTGGTAATCTAAACACGCTAATGGCATACGCCGATATAGCTTGGGCCACTACTTTAATAAGAACCTCCTTCCCCTCACTCGAAAACAACTTAGACTGACATCCCGTACTTTTCCATATAACCCTAAACCTTATCTCATTAAAGAAGCTTGAAATTTTCTTTCCAATCATCGCAGGAAGCCCTAAGTATTTCTCATGTCTTGAACCACTCTCAGACCGAATATATCATTGATCACCTCCATTTGCACTGGTCTGGTTTTTCTACTAAAAAACATGGAGCTCTTATCATAATTGAAGACCTTTCATGAAGCCTCTGAATACTTATCAAAAATCTTCTTCAAAGCTCAACAATCAGCGACCTTAGCCTTGGAAAAATTAAACATTCATCGGTTAATAACAAGTGAGAGATGGAAAGTTCTCTGCTGAATCTCAGACCTCTAAACAAATCTTACTCCTCCGCATTTAAAATGGTTTGCGAGAACACCTCTGCACAAATAATGAAAAGATAGGGAGATAGTGGGCATCCTGGTCTGATGTCCCTCTGTGGAATGATATGACCCCTCACTGCCCCATTAAGAATTAAGGAGAAGGAGGCTGTTGAAATACATCCCATTATCAATCGCACCCATTCACTTGTAAATCCCATCTTTAACATCACCTCTTCCAGAAAACATCTTTCAATCATGTCATAAGCCTTACTCACATCAAGTTTAAGAGCCACCAAACCATTAGTCCCTTATGCTTTCCGAGTTTTATGTAAACATTTGTAGCCTATGATGACGTTGTCTGTAATTAAACTCCCTGGAATGAACGCACTCTGTGAGGGGGAGATGATTTGATGAAGAATAACTTTAAGTCTATTAGCAATTGTCTTTGTCACCAAACGATAGATAACATTGCATAAACTAATTGGCCTAAAGTCAGAAACTTTTTCTGGCTTCGTAGTCTTTGGAATCAAGGCAATATAAGTGTGGTTGAGAGGACCTATATTACCTTTCCTGTTTAGCATTTGTAAGCAAGCTTCTGTAACTTCATAGCCCACAGACTCCCAATGCCTTAGAAAGAATCCGACTTGTAAGCCATCTGGTCCAGGAGCCTTAGTTGGACACATCTATGTAAGAGCGACCCAGGATTTCCTCCTCCGTGAAAGGCTTCCTCTATTGAACATTCATGTCTGAGGTAACTCGAGGTGAAATACCATTGACAATATCTTCTATACATTGCCGAGTTGGGTTCGAACTAGTAAAAATACCCCGAAAATACTCACAAAAGACTCTTTCCATGTCCTCTTCCCTCCTCACCCATCGACCTTCCTCATCTCTCTAATCCCCCGAATCTTATTTTTACTATTTCTATTCTAGCCACTGCCCGTAATGGAAAAATTTCATATTTTTGTCGCCCCCTTCAATCAATCTACTATATATCTATGTTTCCAATAGGTCTGCTCTTCAGATAACCATTTGTCAAGTTGCCCATCAATCCTCCTAATTTCCCCTCCGTCATTATAATGTCTCCTGTTATTCTTGATAAAACTAAGCTCACTCGACAATTTTCAATCTTCCTGTTTCGTCCCTTAAACTCATGATAACTCCAGTTTTTGAGCCTTTCTATAACTCTTTCAGTCGCTCCTTTAACACTGTGAATCTTATCTACATCGCTTCTCCTTCTCAACGCCCTCTACTCGTCCTTTATATTTTCTTTACATTTCTCATACGAACTCTATCTATCTTCATAATGCAGCCTCTTTGATTGATGATTCCTACATATTATGTTCTGCTTTCTCTCCCTCACTTCCATAACCACTGGACAATGATCAAAATTCCAAGAAACACCATTAATGGCAGGCCCAGCATAAAAATCTTGTACACATGCATCATTACAAAAGAATCTATCCATCCTCTCTTCTATCAAATTTGAACTGAACCTTCTATTAGACAATGTAAATGGATATCCCTTACATCCTAAGTCTCTTAGTTGGAAAACTCTTATGGTGTTTCTAAATTCAGCAATGACCCTTCAACATCTCTCTGAACCTTCTTTCTTTTCACTGTCATCCAAGATCTCATAAAAGTCCCCAAAGAAAATCCAAGGCAGATTGAACATATTATTCAACTGTTTTATGAAAAACCAAATGTGCAACTTCTGGTTATTTTCTGGATGCCCATGCATACCCGTACATCTCCAAACCCTTTGATTTTCCCCTTTTACAGTCGCATCAATGTGATATGTGTGGACGCTGATTTCGGTCGAGGTCCACAATCGAGAATGAGTTGAGGGGTACAAGCGAACCTATAAAATAAGAGTAGAGTGAATGAGGAGGTTACTGTCCACCAGTATGGTGGAAGCCGTAGACACTCCAATGCTCAAGTTAGCCAAAATTTGAATAAGTCAAAGGTGAAATGATTAAGGTCTTAGGATACCTCAACCACTGACTGATTGCCGTGAGGGCGGAGTATTATACTTTATCTGATGATAAGTGTAGTGTGATGATGACCCATCTATTCTTTTGTTTCTCTCTTTTATAGGTTCCCTGATGTGGGTCTCTCTTCTTCCTGTTGGAGTTGTTGTAACTGGTGATTTAATTTAAATGATTTATGTCTGGAAACTGATGATTGTTTGTCTATCTTCTGAAACTGTTGACTTTATGATGTTTATGAATTCTGATTCTTCTCACGATCTGGTAACTGTTGTCCGTTGGCTCCTCTGATGTTGATGGGCTTGGGCCTATGAGGCCTCTTTGTCTGATATTTTTGCCTATGGGCTGGACTCATTAATGGGCTCCAGGTTTGGTGGTTAGCCCTGGGGTAAATATCGATTTTATCATTGGGCCCAAATTTGGCCCGTACAGTTTGTCCCCTACTCTCTAAGTCTAGTAGTCCTAGACTTGGAGAGTACCTACGAGCATGTCGAATAAATCAAGATATGGATAACTATTTTACTGATCATGACAGAGGTTCAAAGCTAATCCACATGACGTTTCGTCATACGGATTGGGCGAGCTTGTCTTCGATTCTTTATATCTTGAATCATTCGATGGGTATTCTTGGTTGATAAGTTCTTAAGGTAGTTCAGGGGATAACTTAATCAACATAGTCGTATGGACTGGGGGGAGAATTTATGTCTCATTTTACTTCGACATGAGTCTAGGGGGTGTCCCTGGTTTGACCGAAACCGTCGAAGGCTTTGAGAGTTAATCTCGATCGACATGTCATATAGACTAAGGGAAGCTCACATCTTTAATTTGGCTCATATGTGAGCCTATGGGGGAATGTCCCGTGTCGGTTGAACTAGATAATAGTTTATGAGTAATCTCACTCGGCACGTCGTACGGACAGGAAATTCCATAATTCTATTTGACTCGACATGAGTCAAAAAGGGGATGTCCTCCCCGGTCGACTGTACCAGGTGATGGATCAAAAGTAATTTCACTCGACATGTCGTATGTAACGAGTGAATTCCATGGTTCTATTTGACTCGACATTAGTCATCGGGGAGATGTCCCCGGTCGACTGAACTAGGTGATGGTTCAGGTGTAATTTCACTCGACATTTAGTATGTAATGAGTGAATTCCATCACTCTATTTGACTCGACATGAGTCATCAGGGGGATGTCCCCGGTTGACTGAACACGGTGATGGTTCATGAGTAAATTCACTCGACATGTCGTATGTAATGACTGAATTCCATGATTCTATTTAATTCGATATGAGTCATCATGGGGATGTCCCGGCTCGACTGAACCAGGTGGTGGTTCATGAGTAATTTCACTCGACATATCGTATGTAGCGAGTGAATTCAATCACCCTATTTGACTCGACATGAGTCATCAGGGGGATGTGCCCGGTCGACTGAACCAGGTTATGGTTCAGGAGTAATTTCACTCGACATGTCGTATGTAACGAGTGAATTTCATAGCTCTATTTTACTCGACATGAGTCATCAGGGGGATGTCCCCGGTCAACTGAACCAGGTTATGGTTCATGAAGTAATTTCACTAGACATGTTGTATATAACGAGTGAATTCCATGATTCTATTTGACTCGACATGAGTCATCAGGGGGATGTCTCCGGTCGACTGAACCAGGTGATGGTTCAGGTGTAATTTCACTCGACATGTCGTATGTAACGAGTGAATTCCATAACTCTATTTGACTCGACATGATTTATTAGAGGGATGTCCCCGGTTGACTGAACCAGGTTATGTTCATGAGTAATTTCACTCGACATGTCATATGTAACGAGTGAATTCCATAATTCTATTTGACTCGACATGAGTCATCAGGGGGATGTCGCCGATCGACTGAACTAGGTGATGGTCAGAAGTAATTTACTCGACACGTCGTTTGTAACGAGGAATTCCATAATTTTATTTTGACTCCATTCCTCATTCGACATTTGGGTTATTCCCAAATCTCTATATCCAGTCATTAATTGCAACCCTGGTGTGGATCTCGAGGAGTTTTTGGCGGGAATTTTGGCGCCAATTTAAGTAGTGTGTATAAAAGAGCTTTGGGTACTTCATTTTGCTCCATTCGGAAGCCGAGTAAGGAGAGCTCTCAAGTGTTTCAAGGGGTCCGAAACTTCCTTCTCTTTTCTTCAATTTCTTTAAACATTCATATTGTAGCTTCAAGCTGTTCTTAGGTAAAATTGGTTGTTTGATCTTTGGGTTTGTGATAATATTTTTGAAATCGTGTTTGTGGATTTTGATCTTTAGGAAGTAGGTTACTAGGGAGTTTAGTTATTTATATGTTTGTTGTTTGGAAGCTGTCGAGTGACGAATCCTTAGGTAGCTTATGTGCCAAGATTGATAGTCATGTCGGATCTTCTTCAAGTGAGCCTAAGGAGGACGAAGTATACAAAGATTGGTCTTACCAAGAGTTGATCAAGGATGACTTAGTCACCTTGGCTAGACCTTCTCAAGAGATCCCTACTGAGGCCATATCACTAAGATCTTTACCCGCTGTCGGGGAACCGAGTGACTTTCCTAGTACAAGTGTACCCACTAACTTATTGTCCAAAAATCCTGCTGATAGTCGATGACTGGGAAAATGTTGAGGGAACTCAGGTGTATGTATAGGTTTCCTGATTCTTTGGAACTACGGGTACCTCGTCGAATGAAAGAATCGATTACAAAATTCCGGGGGTGGATGGGATTCTACGTACGCCCATTCTTTGTGGGGTTGAGGTTCCCTATTCCGAGACTGGTTTGGGAGGTTTTGGACCATTTTGAAGTTGCTCCTTCACAGCTGATGCCGAATGCTTGAAGAATACTATTGTCGATTGAATGTATGTCTTTTGAGTTGGAGAATGATTTTCGAGGTTAAGGATGTTTTAGCGACGTACTACCTAAAAGAGCATTTGAAAGAGAATGGAAGATATACTTTGATCCTCCGTCAGAGGTGTAGGGATTTTAGGGGCAGAAAGGGGCAGAAACCGGTAACGTAGCGGAAGTGGTGGAAAATCGTATTTTCCGATTTCAAGACTTTTTCTCAGATTAATAAATAAATATATTTATTTAATTATCCAATAATCAAATTATGAATAAAATTCAAATAAATCATATTAAGTGAATTTACGAATTGCCCTTACACTTGGTATTTTGTCCATTTTAATCCGAAATTGAACAAATCAATTTTGAATGATTCTAAATCATTTCTAAGATGAACTTAGCATGTTCAAAACATCAAAACACCAAGGCAACCAAAATCCCCAAAATTTCCCACCTTGGCTGAATGCATCCATTATGAGGGGTTTGTGCATTTTGTCATTTCATGCATCAAAACACATCAAGATGTAATCCAATCAACATGAAACTTTATATGCATCATATACACATCCAAATACACAACATAAATGAAAATCCCCAAATTTGAAATTGGTCATGAACCCTAATTTCTCAATTTCTTCAAAATGAACAAATTAGACCAAATTGGTTAAATTAACTACATCATTCATCATTCTTCCTTCCAATTAAAGTCTCAACACAATGAAACAACTCAAGATCAAATCTAGGTCATTTAATAGTTTGCAAAACCATAAAAGAATACTTACAACTACACTAGTCACAAGCTTCCATCATTATACATGCTCAACACTTTCAACAAAACTTTCATCATCAAAAACACAAGAAATAAAGAAAAGAATAACATAAGAACATCATATGTTAAAGCCTAGATCCTAAGGAACATTTTCTTTTCTAATAGTAAGTTGAAGAAACTTACTAAAAATCCAAGCTTCTTTGTTTTATCTTTCTTTCTCACAAGCTTTCTTGCTTTCTTTAATGGAGTTTCTTTGTAAGTGTATTAGGTTTATAAATGATGATTAAATGAAAACAATATATACTTGTTTTACTTTAGCCTTGGCCGAATTTGGCAAAGCCAAATACAAGATTAATAATTCAATTTCATTTCACCTTTAATTTGATAAAGTTGATTAAATATCTAAAACACTTTATAGATATTTATATTAAGTCAACAAAGGCAACTCAATCATTAATACAAATATCTAAATCTTAAGATATTTATATTTTAATTAATTTAATCATTTAACAATTAAATAATTAATTAAATACAAATATATTAAATATATGTATTATATTTACATTAAATATTAAAATACATCTATTCATTATGATATAAGTCAAATATCTCAATTTGACAATTAATTAATGTGTATTTAAATTAATCAAGCATTAAAAGTAAATACACAATTATTAAGTAAATGACTATCGGGTCCCTACACATGTATTTTGCGTTTAACCTTTAAACGACTTTATAAATAATCAATATTATATTAATGTTGCTCTAGTGCTCTACGAGTTTATTTCATTATTGAGACTCTCTAGATTCATGCATATCCGTCACGAAATCCAATTCGTGTCTATAATTTATCCACCCATAAATTATGACGATCACGGATAAACTCGCTGAATCATACAGGTCGAGGTCATGGCAAATGTATAATTCCTCCGTCACAGGTATCCGGATATTTCCCAGAGATATAGATGTAAACGTCAAATCTCTATGGAGATTATCCAGTCGACTATTCTATTAGCAATCTCTAAAAGTATGTTTAGAACTAGCTTCTAAACTTTACCACGGGCCCATGGTTTTATCTGATTGCTAATCATATGGACTACCTATGCTCTGGTACACAGAACTGATGGATCCTATCTTGATACACATAGAACACCCTGAGGATCTATCTACACCCAACGAACAGGCGGAGGTCTGATCTAAATAGATCGGTGACGTGACTGCCATCAAAGCGTAGAAGATGTCTCATGTGCCCACAATGACATCTCAAGTCTAAGAATCACAAGTGCTACTCAACCCGAGAAGATTCTTATTGACGTTGGTGTACCATCCATTAAGAATCTTCGGTGAGTTGTTCAGTGTTTATCCGCTATAAATACCTACACGTCTATACTAGTCTCCAAGACTTATGGTTCATTGAGAAACCATTGGAATCATATATTCCTGTATACGACATGTACTGGTCTCAACGGGTTTACTATACTGACCAAGTAGTGTAAACCTTGACCAGGAACTGTCTGAGAATGACAACGTCATGATACTACTCAATGTCAGTTGCGACGTTTTTACAACAGTATCATGACTAATCATTCTTTAGTCATTACATCTTTACCATATTAAAAGATAGATTATATTATAGAAACTGCAAATATTATTCATAATAATAATGTTTTACAGAAGTATTTACAAAGAAATACAACCGCGAATTGGCGCTCTGAGCACCAACCCAACAAGTGGAAGACGCATTTAGTTTTGGATTGCCGACTAATGATGTGGGAAATTGGCAGTCTGATTATTCTTTGCGAAGGGTGAGGGTATATTTGGATCGACCGGGGCTGGTCGAATCCCAAAATTTTGGTGTTTTGTCGAGTGAGTAACATTCTTTTCTTTTAATTTTAATCCTTGAATCTTGCTTACGAATTCTAATAACCATATGCTTGTTGCTGCAGATCCTCTACGAAATAAGTTATTCGTTATGACCGCACGTACAATCTCCAACACCAAAGTAATTCTATCCTTGTCGGTCGAGGAAAGATATTATAAGGCCATCCTAGTGGAAAAGAGATTAAGGGCAACTCCGTTGTGGAAGAAAATTTATCAACGATAAGGAGAAGGTAAAATTTTAGCCTCTTATAACGACGTTTTGCCTGTGATAAATTGTAGATGGTCGTGTCGAAATTTATATGGAGAGTCTAGATATCGAGAGCTCCTAAAACCTGAAGAACTTTTATGCGCAGAGGAAATGATGACTAGACCATTCACAGTAGCTTCACTCGATGAAATGAAGAGCCGGAGGAAGTCAAGGAAGTTGAAGAAGAAAGAACCAGAAGTCGAAAAAGAAACTGGTCTTCAGCAAAGGGAAGTTGTTTCAAGTGAGGGTGTCGCAGACAAGGCAAAGTAGACCGAAATGATTTCTGCGGGGAAGAAAAGGAAGTCTATTACCGAAGTGGAAGATGACTCTGATAACCTCATTTTAAAGGTTCCACGAGATTCGACTGCAATTTATGATCCTTCAAGCTTTGATTCATTCGTGGAAGGACTTCTTCTGGAGGGGGATGAAGTAAGGTTAGCACAAATCGGTCCGATGGAGGCTATGAAAAAAGCCATTGCTCTGAATTATCAAATGAGTAGAACTTTTTTTTTTGGTCGAATGACGTTCTGACTCGATCTTTTCAGGCACTAGAGTGTAGTCTATACATGCGGAAGAATGCGGAATCCAGTCAGAAGAGGATCAGAGAGCTGGAGAAAATGTTGTCGGTGGTGAGGAATGAAGCTTCAGATCTGAATTCCGGGTTGGTCGCTTCTCAAAGGAAGGGGAATGGGCTCGAGAATGAATTGAAGGAGGTTAAGGCTATTTTGAAGATGGAAAAGGAAACAGCTGAGCTAACAATTGATAGCTATAAAGAAAGTTTTGAAAGTGTAAAAAAGAAAACAGAATTATTGTTAGAGCAAATGGAGGATATCAAAATTGATTCCTGATGAAAAATAGATATGACTTAATGAGGGAATATCTTGTTGGGAAACATGTAGACTAGAAGCCGGAGAAATGGATCAGAGAGTATGAAAGGCGTTTCTGTCGGTATTTCTTCGTCGACGGAGGAGGAAGATTGTGAAGAAAATGGGCCGGAGGTTGAGTCAAAGAAGGAGAAGGTGGAGCCAGATGCATTTCCTGTAGCTGAGACGGAACAAGTTGAGAAACATTTAGAGGGGGAGAGGATGTTGGACCGGCAACTGTCGACACCGAATCGACGTTGGTGGTCGAGACTCAAGAATATGTTACTGCCATTCTTCCAACAACTGCAGATGAAAAGACCAGCTAGTGTCTTGAAATTTAAGGGTTTGATATTTAATTTTGAACATTTTGTATAAAGTTCTCAGTGGTCGGATAGGAAGGTGAAAAGCCGAAATTTTGAAAAATCGACTTTGTGTATATGTCGAATGATATTTAATGAACAAACTTTTATTACAATTAGTCGAATGACTTCTAAAAATTTCCTTATTTCATACTTATAACGACGGCTAAATATTGGAAAAGATAATTGCCAACAAACAAACAACAAAACATAAGTGTTACCGGATGAATCGCTTAAGATGGACTACATTCCAACTGTTGTGCACGAGAGTCCCCTCCATGGTCTGTAACTTGTAGGCTCCTCTCCCGATAACTTTTGTGACGAGGTAAGGGCCTTCCCAATTTGGACCCAACTTCCCATCTCCAATTTCCTTAGTGTTCTGGAACACTCTCCGTAGGACCCAATCTCCAACTTGAAAGTCCTACTCCTGATGTTTTTGTCAAAGTATCTGGCCATCCTCTGTTGATGAGCAGCCAGTCGAATGGAAGCTCGGTCCCTTGTCTCATCAATCGTGTCGAGATTGAAATTCATCGGCAGATGATTATTTTCTTCGTTGAGCCATTGGTAGCGCGGGGACGGGATGACTTCTTCAGTTGGAATTACTGCTTCCGTTCCAAATGCCAAAGCGAAAAGAGTTTCGCCTATCGAAGACCTTACCGTCGTCCTGTATGACCACAACACTCCAGGAAGTTCATCCGTCCAAGCGCCCATAGCCTTCTCCAACCTCTTCTTTAAAGTGTTCTGGATCGTCTTGTTGGACGATTCGGCCTAGCCGTTCGCCTGTGGAAAGCGTGGGGTTGAGAAGTTCAATTTTTTGCCCTAGTTCCTGCAGAAGTCTTGAAAGTGATGGCTGATGAATTGAGAGCCGTCGTCAGTCACAATTTCTCTTGATATGCCGAATCGACAAATGATATTTTTCCAAATAAAAATATCACGTATTCTAGCGAATGCTTCAGCTTCTATCCACTTCGACTAATAATCTGTCATCACAAGCATGTAGATACGTTGGTCTAGCGCGGTTGGGAGTTTTCCTACTATGTCCATTCCCCATTTCATAACGGTCATAGAGATATAATAGGATTTAGTTTTTCTGGTGGGAAATGAGGAACTAGAGAAAACCTCTGACACTTGTTACACTTTTTAGTGAATTCAGTTGAGTCAGGGCTCGAAGAGCCAAGATCCTACCGCTAGAGTGGTTCCCACATTCCCCATCATGCAACTCGGTCAACACATGCTGCGCTTCATCGTGTGTGAGACATTTCAAGTAAGGTCATGTGAATGATCTTCTTAGCAGCTGACCGTCGAACACAACGAACCTCGCAGACTGTATCTGGACTTTTCTGGCTTACACTCTGTCTTCTGGAAGCACGTCTTCTTGTAAATACTTGATTATAGGCGTCATCCAAGTGTCGACTGAATCGACCGCTGCAACAGTTGTTTCTTTCTTCCAGATTGTCGGCCAACTCAAATACACTACAAGTATTGTTCGTGGTTTGTCCCCCTCTATTGTCGATCTGAGGGTTGCCAATGCATCTGCTTGAGAGTTTTCACTTTTTGGGACTTGGGTTATGGAGAATTCTTCAAATGTCGACCGTATATCATTTACCTTTTGTAAGTAGGAAGCCATTGCTTGACCGCGGGCATGATAGGATCCATGGATCTGCTTGACAATCACTGAGAGTCGGACTTCACTTTTATTTCTATGGCTCCCAGTTCTTTTGCTAATAATAACCCTGCGACCAATGCTTCGTACTCCGCTTCGTTGTAACTCTAAAACCGCATTTGATTGCTTGTTGCAAAATATCGCATGTCGGAGGAGTGATCATGATTCCAAGACCGCATCCCTTTTTGTTACTTGATTCACCGACTGCTAGCTTCCAAGGTATTGTCGGTTGAATGGAGTAGATCTCATTTTTTCAGCTGCTGCAAGTAGGCCGGGAGTGAAGTCAGCCATAAAATTGGACAATGCTTGAGATTTGACGGCGGTCCTAGGCTGGTATGAAATGTCATGTTCTCCAAGTTCAATTACCCACTTCATAATCTCCCTGACAATTATGGTTTATGGAGTATGCTTCTTAAAGGATATGTCGTGTATACCGTGATCGGGTGTCCTTGAAAGTAGGGTCTGAGCTTTCTCACGGCTGTAACTAGAGTGAATATCAGCTTCTCCATTAACGGGTAGCGTGATTCTATTCCCAACAATGCCTTACTCACGTAATAGACTGGTAGTTGAATTTCTGTCTCCTCTCTCACTAAGACTCAGCTAACCGCGTGCTCTGAAACTCTCAAGTAGAGGTAGATCATCTCCTTATCGAGTGGTTTCGACAACAGAGGAGGTGTAGTGAGGTATTGTTTGAGCCCTTTCAGCGCCTCTTTACAAGCAGGAGTCCACTCAAAGTTGTTTGCCTTTTTTAAAGCTGAAAAGAATAAAAAACTTTTATCTGTAGATTTGGAAATGAACTTGTTTAACGTGGCGATCCTTCCAGTTAGTCGCATGACGTCCTTCGGGCTGGAAGGTGAGTGGATGTCGAGAACTGATTTAATCTGGTCTGGATTTGCTTATATCCCTCGTTAAGTGACTACGTATCCCAAGAATTTCCCTGAGGCAACACCAAACGCACACTTAATAGGATTCAACTTCATTTCGTACATGTCCATGATGTCAAAGGCTTCTTCCAGATGGTTGAGGTGTTGCTCCGATTTAATAGATTTCACCAGCATGTCGTCAATGTAAACCTTCATTGTTTTCCCAATTTGACTGTCGAACATCTTATTGACCATTCATTGGTAAGTTGCTCCCGTATTTTTTAAACCGAATGGCATGACCTTGTAGCAGAAAATCCATTGGTTAGTGAAAAGACTGTCTTCTCTTAATCGTCAGGATGCATGAGGATCTGGTTGTAGCCTGAATATGCATCCATAAAGCTTAGTAGTTCATGTCCAGCTGTAGCGTCGACCATTGAATCAATATACGGCAGTGGGAACGAATCCTTTAGACAAGCTTTGTTCAGATCCGTGAAGTCGATGCAGACTCTCCACTTTCCATTATTTTTCTTCACACCCACGACGTTCGCAAGCCACTCTGGAAACTGTACTTCCTTAATTGCTCCATTCTGCAACAACTTATGAACCTCTTCATCTATGATCCGGTTTCTTTTAGGAGCGAACTTCCTTCTTTTCTGCATAACCGGGGTGTGGTCTAGATCCACATGTAATTCGTGAGTAATGAGCTTTGGGTCGATTCCAGTCATATCTTTGTGAGATCATGCAAAACTGTGGTGTCGCTTCTTCAGGAATTCGACCAGGTCGGCTCTTAGTTTGGGATCTAAGTCAGCTCCAATCAATGCCTTGTGATCTGTAAATTGTGGATGAATCTGGACCTCGTCGAGCTTCTCTAGATTTGGTAGAGTCGGCCCCGGAGCACGAGGCCCAGCCTGTAATTACTATGCTGACTCAGCTTTTGCCTTCAAAGTTGTCTAGTAGCAGCTTTTGATGCAAATCTATCACCTCTAATTTCTTGAACCCCCCACTTGGTCGGGAATTTTATAACTTAATGATAGCTGGATGAAACCGCCCTCATGTCGTGAATCCAATGACTGCCAATGATCAGATTGTAGGCCGATGGGCTGTCCAAGACCAGAAATGTGGTCATTTTATTGACTCCATCTACGTAGATTGCGAGTGATATTTCTCACATCGTGAATTTTTGCTCTCCACTAAACCCCATTCAGTATTGTCGTCCGCTTGTTTATTTTATCCAACTCGGCTCCCATATCCGCAAGGGCTGTACATGTAACGAAAATGATACTGGCTGAGGAGCCCGTGTCGACCAGCACTCGTTTGACCATAAAGTTTGCCACCTGTAAGGAAATGACTAAAGCGTCGTGATGTGGATTTAAAATGTGTGAATCCATGTCGTCTGGAAACTCCATCAAGGTATGTGAGACACTACTAGCCAGAGCTCTTGAATGTCGTTTAACTGCCGAATATGTTGTTCCACTGATACCTGATCCTCCTGAAATAACATTGACGGTGTTATTAATTGGAGGTGGTGGAGTTGGAATTTCTCCTTGACTATCTCTCTCGTCCCTTCGCGCCAAAGTTGCTTTCCCCATTCTCAGTGAGCAAATCCCTCAAGAACCATTTATTCAATAGCTCCAGAACCTCTAACCTCAAAGCAACACATTCCACTGTCGTATATGACCGTAGTCTTTGTGGAATTCAGACCACTTCCTGGTGTCCTTTTTGGTCGAACCGTCTCTGGAACGTGGAGGTCACTTCACTTCACTCCCCATCTTCTTAAGAACAGAGACCAATTCCTCATGAGAAATTGTAAAGTTGTAGTCCGGGAGCCTGGGTCTGCTTGCTGGCATCTTCTCTTGATTTTTGTACGGTCTTGATCGTCTGTCAATATTTTTATAGAAAGGTCTTCGCTCTCCTCTTGGTTGTTTCCTCCTTTCCTTGTGAGAGTGAATATCCATATCAGGTCGTCTGGGAGCAGCAAGCCTTCTGTCCACTCTTGAATTCACTCGTTACATACGACATGTCGAGTGAAATTACTCTTGAACCATCACATGGTTCAGTCGACCGGGGACATCCCCCTGATGACTCATGTCGAGTCAAATAGAATCATGGAATTCACTCGTTACATATGACATGTCGAGTGAAATTACTCCTGAAACATAACCTGGTTCAGTCAACCGGGGACATCCCCCTGATGACTCATGTCGAGTCAAACAGAGTTATGGAATTCACTCGTTACATACGATATGTTCAGTACTTGGTTCAGTCGACCGAGGACATCCCCCTGATGACTCATGTCGAGTCAAATAGAGTGATGGAATTCACTCGCTACATATGACATGTCGAGTGAAATTACTCCTGAACCACCACCTGGTTCAGTCGAGCCGAGACATCCCCATGATGACTCATGTCGATTCAAATAGAATCATGGAATTCACTCGTTACATACGACATGTCGAGTGAATTTACTCCTGAACCATCACCGTGTTCAGTCGACCGGGGACATCCCCCCGATGACTCATATCGAGTCGATATAGAGTGGTGGAATTCACTCATTACATACGACATATCGAGTGAAATTACGCCTGAACCATCACCTAATTCAGTCGACCGGGGACATCCCTCTGATGACTCATGTCGAGTCAAATAGAATCATGGAATTCACTCATTACATACGACATGTCGAGTGCAATTACTCATGATCCATCACCTGGTACAGTCGACCGGGGACATCCCCCTGTTGACTTATGTCGAGTCAAATAGAATTATGGAATCCTCTTGTCCGTACGACGTGCCGAGTGAGATTACTCCTAAACCATTATCTGGTTCAATCGACACGGGACATTCCCTCATAGGCTCACGTATGAGCCAAATTAAAGATGTGAGCTTCCCTTAGTCTATACTACATGTCGATCGGGATTAACTCTCAAAGCCTTCGACAAGTTCGGTCAAACCATTAACACCCCCTAGACTCATGTCGAAGCAAAAGGAGACATAAATTCTTCCTCCCCAGTCCATATGACTATGTTGATTAAAGTTATCCCCTGAACCACCTTATGAACTTATGAACCAGGAATACCCATCGAAGGATTCAAGATATAAAGAATCGAAGACAAGCTTGCCCAATCTGTACGATGGAACGTCACGTGGATTAGCTTTGAACCTCTGCCAGGATCAGTAAAATAGTTATCCATGTCTTGATTCATTCGACATGCTCGAAGGTACTCTCCAAGTCTAGGACTACCAGACTTAGATAGTATGGGACAAACTGTACGGGCCAAATTTGGGCCCAAGGATAAAATCGATATTTACCACAAGGCCAACCACCATACCAGGAGCCCATTAGTGAGTCCAGCCCATCGGCAAAAATATCAGACAAAGAGGCCTCATAGCCCCAAGCCCATCAACATCAGGGGAGCCAACAGACACCAGTTACCAGATCGTGAGAAGAATCAGAATTCATAAACATCATAAAGTCAACAGTTTCAGAAGATAGACAAACAATCGTCAGTTGCCAAACATAAATCATCTAAATTAAGTCACCAGTTACAACTACTCCAACGGGCAGAAGAGAGACCCACATCAGAGAACTTATAAAAGAGAGAATCAAAGGAATAAATGGGGCATCATCACACTACACCTATCATCAGATAAAACATAATACTCCACCCTCACGACAATCAGTCAGTGGTTGACGTATCCTAAGACCTTAATTCTTTCACCTTCGACGTATTCATATTTTGGCTAACTTGAGCGTCGGAGTGCCTACGGCTTCCACCACACCGGTGGGCAGTAACCTCTTCATTAGCTCTACTCTTATTTTACAGGTTCGCTTGTGCCCCTCAACTCATTCTCAATTATGGACCTCGACCGAAACAGCGTCCACCATTTGGATCACTCAACAAATGGCAACTGATTTCGATCGAAATGGTGGACGCTGATTTCGGTCGAGGTCTAGGGGCACAAGCGAACCTGCAAAATAAGAGTAAAGAGAATGAGGAGGTTAATGCCCACCGGTGTGGTGGAAGCCATAGGCACTCCGACGCTCAAGTTAGCCAAAATATGAATAAGTCGAAGGTGAAAGTATTAAGGTCTTATGATACCTCAACCACTGACTGATTGCCGTGAGGGCGGAGTATTATACTTTATCTGATGATAGGTGTAGTGTGATGATGCCTCATCTATTCCTTTGCTTCTCTCTTTTATAGGTTCCCTGATGTGGGTCTCTCTTCTGCCCGTTGGAGTAGTTGTAACTGGTGACTTAATTTAGATGATTTATGTCTGGCAACTGACGATTGTTTGTCTATCTTCCGAAACTGTTGACTTTATGATGTTTATGAATTCTGATTCTTCTCACGATCTGGTAACTGGTGTCTATTGGCTCCCCTGATGTTGATGGACTTAGGCCTATGAGGCCTCTTTGTCTGATATTTTTGCCTATGGGCTGGACTCACTAATGGGCTCCAGGTTTGGTGGTTGGTCTTGGGGTAAATGTCGATTTTATCCTTGGGCCCAAATTTACCCCGTATAATATGCATTATACGATTTAATATCAACCTCAATACTGGAATTCCATAATAGAGCTAACCCACCACCCAAACCAGTCCTGTCAACCGTAAAACAGCAATTGAATTTCAATCTTGAACTAATCCCTCTCATTTATGTGCTTGTCACCTTTGTTTCACTAAAGTACACAATTTTTGGTTTGTGCTCCCGAAGAACTTCCCTCAAGGCTCGAAATAGTCGGGCGTTCCCCAATCCAGGAACATTCCAGCTTAACACATTCATAAAGATTGGTGGGGCTGGGCTCCAGCCACCACCAAATTAATTCTAGTTGTATCCTCATTCTGTTGTACATGTGCCTCCACCCCTGTCTTTCTTTTCTTCTCAACAGATTTATGGATGCCCTCTTCCTTTCTACTCCTTTTACCTAATTCAATTCCCCCAACAGCCTTCAGCCCATGCTCCCCTACTACAGGCCCATCTAATTTTCTAGCAAACAATTTCCACTTCTTTTTATTTTTAATCCCAGCAATCTCCTCTTATTTTGCCCCTTATCTGGGCCCAAAGCCAAAAGGCCCATAGTGGTCCCACCAAATTCAAAAACCTCTTTCCTAATCTCTTTTTTTCATAATTTCCGCCAATACAACCTCCTTACCTTTACCTTTTCCCTCCACAGTATTCTCAAACCCCAGAATTTTCTGACATGTAGCATCAGTCTCCGACTCTGTTCCATCACTGCCTGCCGCACCTATCTTAGGTTGACAATCCATTGGGAAATGTTCCCCTACCACCTTCTCTGCAACATCACCTACCTCTCCCTCAACCTTTCCACAGCCTCACTCGGTTTAATAGAGCTAATATGACTCAACCCAGCCTGGAGATTTTGATTCACCACTCCTGAAGCTCCCCTTCATGTGCTCTCTCGTTGGCGATACTTCCATCGGCTAACCGCTCCTTAGACCTACTTCTCCAACTCAGAATCTTTCCTCCCGGAAAAGCTTTCAACCATAAGCCAAAGGGAAAGTGCTGTTGCGTTTGACCCGAGTAGTGATCACATTCCTTAAAATAATGCCTAATGCATCCACAATAAAAGCAAAAATCCGACAATCTCTCATAATTTAGAGGCATAATCACTTCGTCTTCCCCCTCGATGTCTAAAATAATGGCCTTCTTCAATGGTTTGGTGATATCAATCGAAACCTGAACTTTACCACACCTACCATAACACTCGCCACCAGCATCAACCCACACCTTCTCCACCTTTCCAATGTTGATGCTCAGTCTTCCAGAGTGTCTCTGTCCATGCACATTATAGGAACATTATGAATTTGGACCCAAAAAGAGGCATACACAAATTCCTGTTTTGTTACATCCTCAATGCCTGCAGGTTCCTGTAATACCAGCAAAGCTCCATCAAAGTGCCACGGACCTCCAGACATGATTCTCCTTTTGTCCACCTCCAAGCCAAATTTAAATAAAAAAGTGTTATCTCCCAGCCCTTCTATCTTAACCTCCTTTCATGTTTTTCATATTTGTAGCATGACTTTTCTTAACCCTTCTATGTTGGTTACTTTAGTTTGGAAAATCTTCCCCACCAAACAACCTGCTACAACCTTTCCACCCTTCTCCAAGAATCTGTTGTTAATGGAAACTTTGATCCTCCATGTTCACTAATTCTTATCTCTTTACACTTTTTAATTAGATCATCGGTATCCATCTTCCCGGTATCAAACTTTCGTCCACAACGTGCATGTCAAAATGCCCAAGAGATAGCAGTAAAGAACTCCCCCCAAACAGCATAACCTCCCAGAGACCAACCCTGGACAAGCCCTGTAACCAGGCCACCGTTAACTAGATTGGAGAATAAACCCCAACGAACAAGGATCAACGAGATCCTAAGAAACTTTCACTCTATAATTTCAGAGAAAATACTTTATTGATTTTCAGTTGTTCCCATCTCACTCTTAAACGTTAATGGAAATGACAAAAAATGACATTTTAACCTACAAATAAATACTATTCACATAAAATTCAGGCACATATAACAATTGAAGTAGAAGATCAGCAGAAGATCACTATCTATATATACAAATGAATATGATGGGCTTAGTATGAGAAGTAATCTTAGAACAGTTGATACAGACAGTAGATTGTGGTCCTAAAATTTAATAAAAAATTAAATCTTTAAAATCTGGAAAAAAATATATATATATATAATATGATATATATAGTTGTCTTTATTAAAACACATAATGCGTAGAGCAGAGGATACCTTCAATCAAATCAACCCACCCTGAATATTTTCAGGGCTCATACTGACAGGATGTGACGATGTGTGGCCTGCAGCTGGAGCCTTTGCCTCAAATACAGTCTCCACCTACCAACTAGACACCCTTTTTTTTTTTCAAAACTCAACCCTAATTATATTATAATTACAACTAGTAACAGAAGCAATATTGGAGAACACACACTGCCCTTCAGCTTCAGCCCTTGTATAGAAATTAAGTTTAGTTCGTCACATTCTATTGACATATTATGAGATATCTTGAGAACATTTGAGCCCATATATATATATATATATATATATATTTTTTTCCTGAACAGAACAATGGGGTTTCAAATTGGGCCTTCTCATCATCATCATCCATTTTCTTGGCTCTGTGCTTGCCTTAAATTACTACTATTATTAGCCCCTATAGTTTATAGATTTCTATTCTAACATCCTCCTCAAGTGCTTAGCAGATCAGCATCAACTATCAAGTGGTGAGTCAAGAAAACATTACTTTGAAATGAAAAATTTAAAAAAGTTTAAAGTCGCAGCAAAATCTTGATAATGAGATCATGTCAGTGAAGTGAAGTCGAAATATAATAAAGTCCCCGACATGAGAAACTGTAACAAAATCACGAGTGATTCTGAACCTTTCAAGTTTCAACCTCAAATTCTAATATTATCCACCAAATATTCTTTTCTTTACTGCTCAAATTACAGCGCCCATCCATCACCTTCTAAAATAAGCCTATCAACACTCGCAAGTTTTGACCGTCCTGCCTCCTCCATTTTCAGCTACCCTCACTCCCATCAGAAGAAACCCAGAAACCCTATTGCAATTACTTGCATTAATGTCTGCATGTCTTAATTTCTTTACTGAGGATTATGATAGTAAAGAAATTAATGTATTAATCAATAATTTTATCTCTTTATTATTACTGATTAATTTTAAACTTTATTATATATATATATATATATGTTAATTATTAGTGACGTGGGAATCCCATGCTATCTATACGTCCCTCGCAAGTCTTTCTCTTAGGATAGAGTTTTTAAAGGTTATAAAAATTCTCATTGAAAATTAGACGTCCACACTTTTTTTCAAAAACTTTATTAATAAAAACCCTAGAGACTCCATATATGAAAGTTAAATGAAACAGATATTACAAGCCTATCAGTGGGTCACAATCTTGCCATTATTTCTAATTCCGTTAGTCTAAACATTCATTATGTTTGATGTATGTAGGGAAAAAAAAAGGGTTCATGTGGTCCATTCCAATTGTTGCCATGAAACAATTCTCTTTTGACTTGGCTTCCCAAATCTAAATTAAAGACTTTATGACCAGAGACTCAAAAAGTTTAAATTATTTGAAAGAGTTTCTTTTATTTTTCATAAACAAAAGAATAGACAGTAGCTATCCTAATTATATTTTTGAAATTCTTTTTAGATAAAATGGGGAAATTAAAAAGCTAATCACATATAATGGTTTAAAATGGAATGTGAAAGTGATTATGGATTGAAGTGGTGGGGGTCAGTTCAAAATTCCCAACTCATGCAAGTTGGCAAGCAACTTGATATTAAAGAATTTCAATTGCCTTCTTGTACATAACCAAATAATATCTATAATTTAATAATAATAATGGGGTAAATGCAATGTTGTGTATAAAATGTGCCAATGAGAGCAGGGACTAAAATGAGAAGTTGTGCAAATGTTTTTGCTTTCATTAATTTTCTCTTCTAGTGGTGTATTTGCATTTATTTAATCCTCACTTAATTATTTGTTTGAGACTATCTTCATCTGGTTTATTTATTTAATTGATTTCATTTATCTGTCTGCCTGCTGGCTGGCTAGCTAGCTAGATACAAGATTGGGTTGGATGATCTGGCATCTTACTCTCTCTTTTGTTATATAATTAGTAGGATTGGCCACTCTTGTTGTTCATTTTCTTGAAATTGTAATGAGATCCACATTTGGTGGCACAAAAAAAAAATGGTGAATAAAATTGCAATTTAATTAACAAATTGGTTTTCTCCTTTTGATGAACCTTGATTCTCTGTTACAATATAAACGCAACTTTTTTTTTTTTTTAAGTGTTTCAATATATCAATATATTACATAAATTGGGGTATATTAGGAATTTAAATACTTAGATTTATAATACATCTCAAAATCTATCTAATGATGATTTCTAATAGGCTATACTTCAAAAATAAAATTTTGCCACAAATTGCATTTAAACATATTCGATAAGTCTATCATTAGGGATGATAATTGTTGACAACTTGGTCGCATAATTGGATTTTGATGTTGCAACGCGAGAAAAAAGACTTCAACGTGCAAACACGAAGCAATACAAAAAGTGTCGAAGCATATGTGGTGAAGAGCGAAAATGTGAAGACTTGCTGCAAATCGAAGATATATTGCGAAGTCTTAGCTTAGGATTTAATTTGTAATATGAATTGTAATATTCAAGTACCTAAGCTCATAGGGTCATGCGCATTCACTTAGATGCATTAGGTTCATGTACAAAATACACTTAAATCTTCATATCTGCATTTTGTTCTGAGACTGGCATACCGGTCACCATACCGGTGAGATGCTCTGTTATGCAGACTCACTGGAACCGACATGGACCTTATCGGTCCCCTTACCGGTCAATAAACCGGTGGACCTATGGATTATATGGCTACTGGAACCGACATACTCCAAACCGGTTTCCATACCGGTCTCATAACGGTAAGCCAACGGCTAGTTCCTACACTGGAACCGGCATGACCTAAACCGATTTTCATATCGGTGATCTTACCGGCCAAGCTCTTCATTGTGCAAACTTACTGGAACCGGCACGGACCATACCGGTCCTCATACCGGTTACCATACCGATCTAACGTATACTTGCCCAATGGTCATATAGCCGTTAGTATCCGTTGAAAACCCAGACTGGCATACCGGTCCCCATACCATGTCCAGACCGGTCTAGTGAGAGTTGGGATTTGCTTCTCATTTTGTTATATATAAGACCCCAACTCATTTGTGCTTGGTTAGAGACTTAGAAAATCTTCGTATATATTCTACAAGGCAAATACAAGAATGTCTTAAACCTTCATATACTTAAACACTCATACAAGCTCACACACACTACACCTTCATACATTTAGTAGTGAGCTTAGAACACTTGGGTTTGCAACTCACACAATCTTCTTATTATTTGTGAGTGCCCAAGTGTGTTTCAAATCTTCTTTATCAAAACACTTGTGGTTGTGAAATCCCATTAGTTTGGGTAGTTGTAAAAGATTTGTGAGTGAGCCTACGAACAAAACTCAAAAGTGTAAAAGGTTCGGAGTGCGCCTTTGCGGAAAACTCTTGGTTGCGAGTGAACCACGGAAACTCAATTTTAGTGGAAATCTTCAAGTGAGGCTTGGGGGAGTGGACGTAGGCACGGTTGACCGAACCACTATAAATCTTGGTGTCGTATTCCTCTTTCCCCTAACTTTTACTTATTTGCAAGTTTATTTACATTTATATATTGAATAGAAAACTTGCATATAGGTTATTATTTATAATAGGAAAATTGCCTTAAGTCCCCATTTGTAATAAGAGCTAAAAATCGGTAAAGATTTTTAATTCCGCATAATTTAGCGATAACCCAATTCACCTCCCTCTTGGGTATAGAGATTGCTTGTCGCTATTGCTTGTAGGAAATTTCAATAATTTGTCGGGTCATACTTGAGTTAAGATAGGGTTGGGTTAGGTCGAGCTTTCTAGAAGCCCAAATTTTTAATTTTTTAAAAAAATTAATTAATTTAATAAATATTTTAATACTTAAAAAAATTGGATAAAAGTTAAATGTTTTTAGTGGTCTTTTAAATTGTTGATAAGTGCATGAAAATGTACTCTGAAACGTCACTTATCTAGGTTTATTGTTAAGTATTTAGTTTATATTTTAGTACATAATTTCTATTGTTATATTAATATAAAAATATTTATTATTTACACTAATTTAGTGATTTTTATTTGTAGGAATATTAATACATGGATCTGGGAACAATTGCACGTATTTTGGGAACTTCCGGGAATATAGGACGAGCAAGGGGCATTGACAAATCATCAGGCGCCATGGCGCCAAAACACATACAAAACCCAGAGAGTCAGGCGCCATGGCGCCATTCATGACAACAATATTGGCGCCATGACGCCCTATAGAATGAATATTAAGGCGCCAATGAAGAATGCCAGGCGCCAATGAAGAATGCCAGGCGCCTTGGCGCCTCTCAAGCACAATTCCCAGACCATTTTACCGAGGGTTGGCGCGCGGCGCTGCGGAAGGATGCGCACGCGTTCCAGATTAGGCTTTTAGGATTTTCTAAAATCCTAATGACACCCAGACACCACTATAAATATAACAGTTCGTCCAGACTCAACAAAAAAAAAGGCTAGTTACAAAAAATAACAACAAGAAATCAGAGCTGTGCAAATTCCCGGGATCAGAAACAATGATTTATTCAATGATCCCCCATCCTATCTCTGTTATTTCTTCATCCAGCATGCGTAACTAATCTCCTAAGCAAAGCTAAGGGCGAACTCTTGTACCCAACTCTTGTATTTTCGTTATTTGATTCATGGATGGTTTATTTGTTTAATACAATTGTTATTCTATTCGTCTCTTTATTTTTTTGACTATTTTGATTTGAGAACTATATTTTATTAATTTACATATAGATTCAGTCACGCTTTTTTTATGTGTTGTTGGTGAAATTAGTTGTGATTGGTTAAGGTTGTTTTGCGAGTTAATCTTCTGCTGCAATATTGCCCGATGGTATATTGTCGTCGTTAGATAGGTTGTAACGATAACCTTGTGAGTTGTGAACGTAGAGAATATAAAATAACAATTACTTTAGAACTTTAATTGGTGTAGAATTGAATATCCTCCAATTGTGGATTTGGGACGTGAAATCTTCAATTGCGTAATAAAATGAATCAATAACGGAGTATAGGTAATAAGTACAAGAGGGGACCCTGACGCTTTGCTATTTCTCTCTATTGATTAAATCGTTTAAGCTTTCGTATCCTTAATTTACATCTCAATTTGATCTTTTCTTTAAGTTAGTTATGCTAAACGTTTTTGTTTAAGTGAATTAGTCTATTGTAACTTCTCTCTGAGGAATCGACATCCCAATTATACTGCAAACCGCGAGTTATTTTGGGCGTAATCAACAGTGATCTCAAAAGTTAATTATAAACGTATGCATATAGGAATGACAATAGATGATTTAATGCAAAATAATAATAATAATAATAGTTTTTAAGATCTAACTTTAAGCAGAGCTTTTTTCTATGGATTAGGCCATATCCATGTTTATTTTTTGCCATTCCCACCTATCAAGTCATTCATTCACTTATTCAGTAGTATTAACATTTAATTTTAAAAAAACGAAAAAAAAAACTCCACACATTTATGCACTCAATTCATCAGATATTTTTGAATAAAAAAATTCTCAATTCAATAAAGATTTTAGTGTTTATAGAGCGTTACATCTTTTAAATTAATTTTCAAAAAGATTTTATATCAACGATGCGGTGCTATTCATCCAGTAAATGATAAGATGGTTAAATAAATAATTCGTAAATCATAAAAATCATAGCAGATTAAAAAAAAAATATTGGAAAATTAAGTGGGTAGTATCACTTTTGAAAAAAAAATGGAAAATTAAATGTGATCACAAATTATTGCTACACTTTAATTTCATGGTTTGCTTTCAGAAATAAATAAAAGCAAATTATAGTACTGGGGAAAAAGAGTTTTAAATGAGATCAATGAAACAAGGCTTTTGCAAGATATGATTATAATAAAAGAGCACCAAAAAAAAAGGCTACGTTTTCAAAGAAAGTGAGAACTAACAACATCATCATCACTAATAAGTTAAATTCAAACAGTCAATAAGTAAAATTTTTAAATAAATAAAGAAACACTAAAAGTACTTAATTACTTTCACTGTTGCAATAAAAAGAGGGTTCTTTAGTGTTTTCCTGAATATTATTAACGCAGTTAAACTCAAATAGTATAGAAATGAAATCATTACTTTTTTTTTTTTTTTTAGACAAGTCAATTATGGCACCTTCATTTCTCATAGTTGTGGATAATCAGAGTTCTTTACGACCACATATTTTGATAAAAGCATATCCGACTCTCCCTATTTTTCTTAATTATTATTTCTTTTTTTATTTTAAATTTTAATTAATTTCATGATTTTCTCATATTAGACCAACTCGTTCAACTCACCCCGCCCTCAATCCAAATTGAATTGTCGATTTAAGTGGGATTGAGTTCCAATCTGTCTAACTTGATCTGTGCCCAGATGATTAACTGAACTCTCAAATTTAAGCAAAAATAATCTTTTTTTTTATCATATAATTTATAAATTCGTCTAAAATCCCAAATTCTAAGACGGCCCACCTCTATTCACCACATCAAAGTAAAAACAATATAGTTAATTCTTCTAGATTTTCTTATTACACGAAGCTACATATTATAGAGAGAGATATACACACTACAAGTCGATCTTTTTTATTCACCACAGAAAATTACAAAAGATCCCATTTGAAGATAGACAAAATTAAATAAAACCCTAAGAAAAAAAAGAAAAAAAAAATTCTAAAATAAAAAACATGGAATAAGAAAATAAGAAAATCGAGACAGAGGATAGAGACAGGGCAGAGGTGGTGGGTGGGTCTATTTCACAGCTCACAATAGCACATTGACAACAATTTAGATACCCCACTAACTAGTTTTTTTTTTTTTTTTTTTTCCCTCTCTTTTTTTTTCTTGACCTAACTCGGTGAGTCAACTCAGTGAGCAACAACTGGATTGTTAGCCGAGTTTCCAAGCCGAGGTGGCAATGAGTGGGCGCGTGTACCAACCCAGAGTGAGACACCCATTATTCTCTTCAACTCTATACCCATCCCCGCCGGCGAACAACGCCAATAACATGCTAGCTTGCTTGTACGCGTTTGATCCAATATTAGCCGGAACAAACCCGGCCGACCCGAACCTGGTTCGCCACTGAGCCAGCGTCTCGTGTCTCTCAACCCTCTCCACTCCTTCACAAGCCACCACATTACAAATCTGCTTCCCTAAATACGCCTCGGTCATCGCCTTATGATTATCAGGACTATTAACAGAACCCTCCAATGAATCGAACATAGTAGAGTAGTAATGCAATGACTCGGTGAACCGATCTAAGAAAACCGGACCGTTGTGATTTGCTTCTTGCTCAACGACGGTGAAAATATCCGGTTTAATATTCTTGACAACAGAGAAAACCTTATCAATACCACCAGGTTGAGCCAACAGCTTGTGTAACTCGAACACTGAGTTGATAGCTACTGAGTCAACTTCACTCGGTCTGAGTTCCAGCATGGAAGCATCAAGATCAGCCAAGCTATTACAAACAAAGCCTCTGTATTCAAATTCAACATGAATACTTTCAGCCAACTGAGCCAACTTCCAGCCAACTTGCTGCAAATGGTCAGTATTGTCAGCCGCCGGCGGTCCGATCCCGGTGAGCCGGAAAGCCGGTGGACCGCCAGGGCGGACCGCTAATGCCTGCATCAAAGCAGGCCACTGCATGCCTTGATTCATAGAAAAATCAATAACATGAACTCGTTTTTTCCCTTCAAAAGCTTCCAGAATCGATTGATTAGCAGTGAAGTGGGCAAATTTCAAATATGGGCAAGTTTCGTAAAACTGCATCTCAAGAAGTTCTGAGAAAGAATGATCGATTGAGCTTTGAGGGCGGAATCCGTAAATACGACGTGCTAGGGCTTCAGCGAAGTAGGTGGCTACTTTCCCCATGGCGCCGGCTTGAGCAACGGCTAGAAACCGAATCTGTTTGACAAATGCTTCCGCTAAAGTGAGGTTATTTTGTTGAACGGCTTCAGCACAAGCCATTAGAGCATGGACTAGCCGGATTCCGTTATCTTGTGAGTCGGCTAGGACTAAAGGACGAGTTGAGTCGGATGGGTAAAACTCAGCTGGGTTGTTAGAAGTTTTCAAGCGCTTGATCTCTCTGGTTGTTGACGAAGCTGATGATTGATTAGGGTAATTTTCAGAATTGTTAGAGCTATACATAGCCTTACCAGGAATCGCTTTCAGATCGTAATCAGAAGTGCTAGAATCTTCTAAAATTCGTTGATAGTTAAAATCAACGGATGTTATTGTTGATGATTCAGCTGGAGCAACGAAAGAAGAGTCGTCAAAGACAGAAGCAGCAGGCACCGGATCTAAACCCAAACCCAAACCAAAACCCGTGGGGGGATTGAATTCAGAGAGCATGCTTTCAAGCCAATTTGATAAATTAGAGGGATCGTAATGAACAGTATTAGAAGATAAATGGGTAAGACCGTCCTCTTGGAAAGCACCCATAACTTCTTCAAGCTGTTCAATCTTTTGAGCAACTTGGGCCATATCTGAAGATCTCACGTTGTAACCCAAAACAGCGAAAAGTTCATCCATGCCGCCATCCGTTTGATCTTCTTCCCACATCTTCCCTTTTCCGGAGGATGCGGCCGCCATGCCTCCTCCGTTCCCATTCGCCCGCGGCGGCGGCGGTGGTGGGTCGAGTTGGTTGTGCTCTCTCTTCATGATAGTTTTTGAATTTTCTTGATTTTGTTGTGTGAGTGGTGGAGTTCAGAAAACAAAGAAGAGTTAATCAAGACTGTGAATGGGGAAGAATCTGAGCATTGGGGATTGGTGATTGTTGCGTGGTACTGCCACTTAAAGATTCAGAAAATAAAGTAAAAAATGTTAAAATATGAGAGTGAGTTTTTAAGTAATAATCAGAGAGAACAAATAATAAATTAAAATAAAAATAAAAAAAAAAAACGCTCGTGATGAGGCGCGACCTCCAATGAAGAGAGAAAATGAAAAGAGTTAGCAGCAGCAGCAGCAGCAACTATAAC
>SKCR01054432.1:0-29688 GCA_019454045.1 Zanthoxylum bungeanum | reverse complement strand
GCGATACTTACGTGTTCGGATATAGTCCGACGACCGTTAGTTACTGCCAACATATCCGGAGATCGCATGGGTCGCTTCCTGAAGATTCACCGATGATGTTATTACTCGCACTTTAATTAATCTGGGATTAATTTAGAAGAGAGAGAAAAGTAATCTGGGATTAATTGCGGAGATATTTTATTCTGGGATAAAATATTAATTAAAGAGATAGAACGATTAATTTGGAATTAATCGATAAAATTAATATATTCGATATATTAATCGAAATTGGAGTTCGACGCGGATTAAATTCGATTGTTAATTCGGGCGAACGATTAATTTAGAATTAATTCGTTAGCGACGTGAATAGTGATTTCGCGCTAGGCGTATCATTTAATTACGACGCGTCGAAAAATTCGTTAATTTGGAATTAGCGAACCCGAGCCACGAGAGTGATTGCGAGCGCATTCGCATTTCGAATTCGAGCGCGGCACGCAAGTCACATCAAGCGTCAAATCGCTAGTCGCATCAATTCGTCAAGTCACTTGTCACTTTGAGTGATGTGACATGACATGTTGTCACTTATTAAAAGTGGATGGATTTGATGTGAATAGTTGATTTGAGTTGATGAAAAGCTTTTAAAAGCTTGAAATGAAATAAACATTATTTATTTCTTGCTTTTTGACTTTTGTATTAAAAAGTAATATATGTTTTATTTATTATTTACTTGGTAAATATATAAACACAAAAGTAAAAGCTTTTCTCTCTCTCACACTGCAAGACACATACGGTCTTCCTCTTTTTCCCTCTCTTTTCTTCTCCCTCTCCTTCACGGCTTCAAGCCGATTTTGCTTAAAAATTTTCTGGTTCACCGAAATTTTGAGAAGCAAATTGAAGAAGAGTAGTGCTAGCACACACATGGGTTATATTATGGTGATAGGAAACGTATTTGTGAGCTTGGATTTAATTTTGGAGCTTGAAGCTTTGAGCTTCCATGGAGTCATCAATGGCCGAATTTAGAAGGCATCAAAACAGCCCCAACCGAGCATCACAGCAGCTCAATGGAGTCCAAAACCGAGCTTGGAGGGAGGCAAAAACGCAACTTGTTCTTCCTAGCATCAAACCCATCAATGTGAGTATGTATTCCGCCTTACTCCTTTGTGTATAATCAACTCGTTTTTTATCATGCATGTTTGATGATCCTTGGGACTTGATTGAATCTCAACAATGGTATCTTGAGCTATTGTTGCATAAAACGAATTAGGGTTCTTGAGCAAAATTTGGGGGGTTTGATTTAAGCATGATTTTAACAACATTGTTTGTTTAAGAATGCTTGTATATGAATAAATTAGAGTTTATATGTAATCAATTTGATAAAAAATTAATTGGATTGATTTTCCCCCCAATTGCTTAATGTTGGCCAAAACTTTAATTTGGGTAAACTCAATTTGAGCATCAAATGATTAAATTGTTTAGTATAGTATGCTTGAATGAGGTTGAATTGATGATGTTGTGCATAATCAATTTCATGAAATTTGGTTGGATCCATTTTTCCCTAAATTTGGGCATGACAAATTTGGGTAAACTTGATTTTGAGCATGTTTAATGAAATTGGATGATTTAGAATGCTTGAATGTTGTTTAATTGATGATTGATTAGATCAATTTGATGAAAAGTGTTTGGAACATTTTTCCCCATTTTGCTTTGTGATGGCCGAATTTGGCAAGGCCCTAATGTCTTGTTTTTTGATTTTTTTGTTCATTGGATGACTTAGAAATCATTGGGGGATGTTTTGAATTTATGTTGATTGGGTTCAATTGGATTGAATTTGATTTGGGCATTTTTTCCCCTTTTGGCCGAGACTTTAGCATGTATAAATTGGGGTTTGATTTTGATTTAATTATGTTGGACACATGATTTGATGTTAAGCATGATTAATTGGACAAATTTCATGTTTTGGAAACTTTGATTTGGGTAATTAATAATGCTATACACTTTAGGTAATTTAATTGGAAAATTTGGAATTTTTGAAATTAAATTATTGGGCTTAAAATTGGATTTGGGCTTTTAAGTTGTTATTGGGTTTATTGGACTTTTTTGTACAAAGTTGGTTTAGGTCAAAATTGGTTGGATCCCATTAGCCCAAAACCGCTTCCAAAAGGCCCAAATGCGACTAATGAACCTTTAACGTTTAATTGGGCCTAATGGGCCTAAATTAATTTATGGGCTTATGGGGTAACTCCCGGATTGGACTTTGTTGTGCGGGTTTGACCCGAGTTGACCAAAAGTCCACGCTCAAGAATTAATTAAAAGCCCATTGGACCATTAAATTAAAATTGGATAATTAACAAGCCATTGGTAATTATTTAAAAAATTTGAGATTTTAACTGTGAAAGACTCGTACGATTAAATTTGGAATTTAAGTCGTAAAGTTTATTTTATAAAGTGTAATATTTAATTTGGAATTAAATAATGATTATGGAATTAAATACGTATTAAATTGGATTTTAATCATGTAATTTAATTTTATTTGAGAAATCGTACTTTGAGTACGTGTTCGCAATACGAGTTTGACTCGAACAAAATCAATCTTTGTTTGAACATTGGATGATCACTAATTATCAAGATTATTTAATTGGATTAGATTGATTGATAACATGCTTGTTTGAATACATGGTTGTGATGTTTGAATAATGTATATCGGATGGATATTAGCCGGGTGGGGTGATTTTGGAAATTGTAATAAATTTGATTTATTAAATTGGACCTTGCGTGTCCAGCCTTATCTCCTATTTCTTTGTATTCTCTTCTCACCTATTCCCCTCCATGTAAATGAGGTTTCTTTAGAAGTGTGTGTAACGGGTAGAAGAAATATTTGTGCTAGCGGGAGAGAGAAAATGAGAGATTTGATCTAGGATCAATGTAAAATATCCATCCGCATATCATTATTATTTTTATATCATATGCGCTTTATTATGTCTTTAGATGCATGTTTAAGGGTGTATGATGATGAGACCTTAACAAAGATAATTAAAATTGGTAGCCATTTGCACGCGAAAAACCCTCGTTAAATATCAGCGTTTATTTTCCTTCCATTGAGGTGATTTTTACTCAAGATCCGAGATTGGCAGGGGTTGTTGGCCAAAGTCAAGCCCTTGTCCGTCGAAGATGTGTTTTTAATCACGAGGCTTTGTTCCATATCGGTGTCGTGTCCAAGTTGTGGTTTGTTGGCCAAAGTCAAGACCACTTCTTGTCCATTGACATTGATTACGAAGCTTCCATGTCAATGGGTCCGCGCTTGACTGGGATCACTAGGTTTGTTGTGCCAAAGCCAAGGCCTAGTTGATTCAGAGGAAAAAGGTTAGGGTATACATTCGATGTATAGGCATATATAAGATATATGTTTGGGACTTGGATGTCCACCTACTGGATCTAGGAGTTGGATGAGATCCAATTAATCTTAGAGATCTACCTAGTTAATTATCATACAATTTGTTGGCCAAAGTCAAGATTGTGTGATATTTAATGGGATCCTAGCCCACTAGGAAACACAGTTTCCCGAGTACTCGACCGAGGGTTAGAGGCTCGACGAAAAATAGTGGGAGGTAAGAATTGAATTTGCAATACTCGTTCAATTACTCGCCATACGCGCTCATTTAAATTATTTCGTCATTAGATTAAATGTTAGTCGGACTAATATTTAAATTGTTGTTTTTAAACAGTTGGACTGTATTATACTTGATTATATATAATTGGATTATATTAATCAATATATTTGAATTAATTAATTTCAGTTTACAGTTGATTTTATAATTGGATTATAGTAATCAATGTAATTGAGGTTAATTAATTTGGATTATATTTGATTGTATAGTTGGACTATGATAATCATTATAATATATATAGTACCACTAATCGTTGATTAAATAGTTGGACTATTGTAATCAAGATAAATTGAAAAGTGTGATATTTAAAATATAATCTGGGATAAAATATTTTAAATGATTTAATTTTCAAATTGGGAATAAATAATAGGTTACTTTATTTGATAAAATAACTTATTATACCTTAATCCCAAAATTAAGCAAAATAAGTAGAGCATAAAATCTTTGGAAGATTTATGTGATGATGACTTTAATGCTTAATAATTTAATATACTTGTCATAAATCTAATTTTAGATTTAAGAAGTATTAAAATGCAATTTATAATTCTTTGAAAATTAATTGACTATTCTAGAGGAGATAAAGTCAAAGTTTGCAATTGGGCATGTAGCACGAGGTGCACATCGTTTCGATATTCTAAGAACCCAAGGCTTGGCCTAAGGTTTCTGAAATATTGAAAGGATAATTGACATATCCCAAAGTGACTACCATTTGGATATGGCAGACACGAAGGAATTAAAGAAGGGCGAGGCTCTAACTTTAAAAATATTTGTCTTAGTTATGTTCACAGCTAGTATTGAAATTAGATATAAATACTTAGTGTGGTAGATAAAATATATGTATTGATGTTCAGAATCTGCTTTGAGCAGGATACTGACTTCAAGCTGAGATTGCTCTGCGAATCGGAAACGGGACGAAAGTCGCTGGTTCGACCGTAGATACCTAAGTTTAGGAACTACCCCTTGGGTATATACTTAAATTAGGAACTGTTATAATGTAACTAGTTTAACTAGAGACATTATTCTATATCAGTGCTTAATCCATTGTGGATAAACCTTTATATTCTAGAACACTAAGTGTTTTCATTATATAAAGATGATACTGAGATAAACACATTAGATGTGAATAACAGAATATTTTGAATATAATTAAAATCTCAAACATATAAAATGACAAATAAATAGCTCAAATTGATTTGATCAATAGAGACTTATTTGTGGCATTGTTGTCTGGGACACAATTATACAAGACTCGTATATCCACACTTTTGAAGAGTGGGTACCAGGACTGATTTGACTATTCAAATAAAGTCTACGAATCTAGTTTAATGGGCAATGTGCCTAAAACACTATTTACTTAGTAAAAGTGTATATGCCACCGATCTATTAGCCCTAGTTCATAATGAAGCAAGTGGGCCCATATCTAGCTAGGCTAGATGTGAACATGAATATTTCGTGACCTTAACGGATGTGGCATCACGTTATGGTTATGTGTTTCTTTTGAAGAACACAAATCGGAAACTTTAGAGTTTCGACACGAAATAGAAAAACAGATCGGCTATAGTATTATACCGTCATGGTAAGACCGTAATGGAAAATACTTAAGCAATAAGTTTTATATACTTGAAAGAGTATAGTATTCTTTCAAATGAGGACTCCTCCCGGAACACGTCAAAGTGACGGTGTGTGTTCGAACGGATTAACCAAATCATGTTAGACATGATAAGGCTAATCATGAGTCGCTCTGAGCTACTGTTTCCTTCAATAGGATATGTATTATCAGTGCAAAACTTATTTAGAATAAGGTTCCATATAAATCTGTTTGACAGATGTCATATAGGTTATGAACAGGAAAGAAACGGGGTTTCTCATTTCTTGTAATTTGGGTATGCCAGGCATAACGTTTGGATGATACCAAACTGAAAGACCCAAATTGGAACAGTGCCTATATAGGTTATCCTAAGGGAAACCTTAAGTATAGCACTTGTAAATCTCATATGAGAACAATGTGATTGTTGCTCACCATGCGGTTTTTCCTGAGAGGAATACCGATATGCAGTGGTCAGTGGGAGGATAGTGATACTCGATGAAAATCGGAGTAATACTGTTCAAGGCACAAGATCCTAAATGGAACACATATAATTCATCAATGATGAATTTATACCATTAATCTTCGAATACACAAGAACCGCGTAGATCGGAGAGAGTCAGAAAACAACCTAGGGTATGAGTTTCTGATCTCACCTCATAAAGATGTTAATCTTTTAAGGTATACCAACTGATTAAGTATGAGGAAGTGATACGAGGTATCGACTCCCTATTATGGCAAAGTGCCATGAGTCCGAAATGGATTCCATGTATAACAACTATTTTGGATACTAGTTGTTGTACCACAAGGCATTGTGCCTATTGGTACATTAAACGTCTTCAAGGAAGACATACATGGAAGGCAACATACCAACGTACAAAGCTGGGCTTTTGACGGAAAGGTATCATTATCAACATTGTGTTAATAACGATTCAACCTTTTACCTGTTGCCATGATAAATCCATTTTGAAGATGCTTGTTGATAACTGCATATTTCATTTATGAAATGTGTCAGTTGCAGATCAAAATCGCTTTCCTGAAAAGGAAACCTTTTGGAGGATGCTTACAACATCCTGACGATTTTGTATAACCGACAAACAAGTTTTGCTGGTTATTCGATCCTTGTTTGGATTGAAGCAAGCATAGGTTCTAGGAATTATGTTTTGATGTAATCATAATGGAGTATGATTTAATTCAAAACGAAATGATTCTTGTGTATATAAGGAGGTTAGTGGGAGTGCACTGATAGTTAAATTCCCATAAAACAATCGGTGAAAGCTTGGCTTTCATAAGAAATTCTCCGTGGAATTCTGGGGAGTAACAACCTTTATTCAAGGAATAAAGATCTACATGGATAGATTTGGAGTTGTTAACACTCTCTGGAAATTGTACATTTAAAATGTACTTGTATTGGTGTCTCATACGCTTTGAGCATATGGAGTCACAATCGGGTCAATCCAAGTGATAGTCACTGGATTGAAGATTATGAACATCTGTTAGTATCTGAGAGAACTAAAGATGTTGACTTAAACTATGGAGATGGAGAACTTGAACTGACTGGGATCACTGCTGCAAGTTTCCAAACCGGTAAATAATACGGTACTATGAAAGTTTGAACACTGGGACAGTAAGCTGGAAATATTCCGAGCAAGATAACTGTTGCCGAATTAACAACAAATACGGATTATTGCTGCAGCTGAGGCAGCAATAGAAGCCATTTGGATCGATAATAAATCTAATTAGATTAGATATAGTTCTTTTAGCAGCTGAGCTAGGCGTCAGCACATGCTAAGGAATTAAAGGTCTCATCGACGATCCAATATATACTTCTATATTCATCTGATTCGTTCGGATCATGCATCGTGGCGATGTGATGATCGTATAAATCGCGTCAGAAGATAATTACGAAAATCCGCTGACGAAAATCTTTTCTCAGCAATTTGAGCGAACCGTACATAGTTCGGGTGTTGGACACTTGAGTGACTGGCTATGTGCCAAGTGGGAGATTGTTGGATAAAATGACCCATAGCGTCACTATTTGCACAGATCATTGTGTTGTTGTGGCAAATTAACTATGTGACAAGGAAATTGCACTCTCATCATTTGTGATTAAATCACCATAGATATATAAATGAAGAGAGGTCCATATGATTAGTTCCTGGATTGAGATGATATGAGACAGTATCAGTCCACGAAGGATTAATCATTAAATATCCCTAGCCGGAGTATTACCGAGACAGGACATCAATAATGCGGAATAGGCTAGTATTGCACTTGTGCGCGTTGTGAGGGCACAACGACATAGTTCTCATATATAGAAGTATTGGATACTTATGCAAGTGCGATAGGAGGTCGTGTTTCACCGATGGTACGGGAAACAGCTTCGCTCTGGATAGACCCCTCGGAATCCCATTGGTATTATGACTATGTGTCTATGGGAGGCCGAAATCAAGGTAGGTGTGTATAGTCTTAACCTGAGACTTACATCGCTAATACTTACGATAATCGATAGACTTTGGTCTTGGTGGTACAGGGCTTTAACCGTTCTGCGTACTCCTTCTGGGTTTATCAGAGAGTCGTAGTGTATTGGGTGTGATGTCAAGACAGAAGTATCACTTCAGTCATATTGGAGATGATGTCACGCAGGAAACGGTACTAGTGCTCTTAAGTGTTGCGCAACCATCGGGATGTTATGACTAGGTCATGCATATCCGATTATAGAGACTAGTTACCAGACATCCGACATGTGCTTCGGACGGGGCAGACACTCATCCAGCCCCAGCCCTAGCACGTGACTATCCGATACTGGGCCGATATGAACAATACTACGGTATACTACGCTTGATACAGATCTATATATTCCTGTAAGAATATTTCTGGAGAATTGGGTAGGCATGGCGCTTTGCTAGAAGCCAACCTTGTCTTGTAAATCGGTATAAACGTAGTACGCGATACTTACGTGTTCGGATAGTCCGACGACCGTATTTACTGCCAACGTATCCGGAGATCTCATGGGTCGCTTCCTGAAGACTCACCGATGATGTATTACTCGTACTTTAATTAATCTGGGATTAATTAGAAGAGAGAGAAAATTAATCTGGGATTAATTGCGGAGATATTTTATCTGGGATAAAATATTAATTAAAGAGAGAGAACGATTAATTTGGAATTAATCGATAAAATTAATATATTCGATATATTAATCGAAATTGGATTTCGACGCGGAATTAAAATTAGATTTTAATTCGGGCGAACGAATTAATTTAGAATTAATTCGTTAGCGATGTGAATAGTGATTTCGCTAGGCGTAATCATTTAATTACGACGCGTCGGAAAATTCGTTAATTTGGAATTAGCGAACCCGAGCCCGAGAGTGATTGCGAGCGCATTCGCATTTCGAATTCGAGCGCGGCATGCAAGTCACATCAAGCGTCAAATCGCTAGTCGCATCAATCGTCAAGTCACTTGTCACTTTGAGTGATGTGACATGACATGTTGTCACTTTATTAAAGTGGATGGATTTGATGTGAATAGTTGATTTGAGTTGATGAAAAGCTTTTAAAAGCTTGAAATGAAATATAACATTATTTATTTCTTGCTTTTTGACTTTTGTATTAAAAAGTAATATATGTTTTATTTATTATTTACTTGGTAAATATATAAAACAAAAGTAAAAGCTTTTCTCTCTCTCACATGCAAGACATACGGTCTTCCTCTTTTCCCTCTCTTTTCTTCTCCCTCTCCTTCACGGCTTCAAGCCGATTTTGCTTAAAAATTTTCTGGTTTCACCGAAATTTTGAGAAGCAAATTGAAGAAGAGTAGTGCTAGCACACACATGGGTTATATTATGGTGATAGGGAAACGTATTTGTGGGCTTGGATTTAATTTTGGAGCTTGAAGCTTTGAGCTTCCATGGAGTCATCAATGGCCGAATTTAGAAGGCATCAAAACAGCCCCAACCGAGCATCACAGCAGCTCAATGGAGTCCAAAACCGAGCTTGGAGGGAGGCAAAAACGCAACTTGTTCTTTCTAGCATCAAACCCATCAATGTGAGTATGTATTCCGCCTTACTCCTTTGTGTATTCAACTCGTTTTTATGCATGTTTGTGATCCTTGGGACTTGATTGAATCTCAACACCATAGACACATAGTCATACTACCAATGGGATTCCTCATGGGTCTATCCAGAGCGAAGCTGTTTCCCATACCATTGGTAAAACAAACCTCCTATCACACTTGCATGAGTATCCTATACCTAAATATATGAGAACTATGCCGTTGTGCCCTCACAATGCGCACAAGTGTAATACTAGTCTTTTACGTATTTATCGATGTCCAATCTCGATAATACTTTGACTAGGGATGTTTAATGATTTATCCTTCGTGGACTAATACTGTCTCATATCATTTTCCATCCAGGAAAAAATCATAGGGACCTCCTATCACTTATATATCTTGGTGATCTAATCACAAATGATAAGAGTGCAATCTCCTTTGTCACATAGTTAATTTGTACAACAACACCATGATCTGTACAAATAGTGACGCTATGGGTCATAATTGTCCAACAACACCAAGCAGACAGATCTCCGGTAGTAGCCTATGGGATAAGCTACCCCACTTAAGGGTGGATCATATCATCATTCTAGTCTCTCTCCGCTTTGTGAACGCCCATATTATTCACAAAACTATGACTAGGAACATTTAAGAGTAATGATTCTCATAAGGCGTGGAAGCCATCATCTTATTACTCCAAGGGCTTTATTATAGTGTTTGATGATTCATATAAGTTATGTAAGACACGTATAATAAAGATTTCCATTTTATTAATTAATGAAAATATTACAAATACATGTACATATAGCCCATCCATAAGTTGGGTATAGGGCATTTCCCCAACAATCTCCCACTTGCACTATAGCCACCTAGTATGAATCTGGACACCATACTCTCAGGTGTGCCTATCATGGTTTTGTTGAGTCAGCCTTTTAGTCAGAGAATCTGCAAGATTATCTTATGTGGGTATTTTCTCTATAATAACTTCTTTTCTCTCAACAATCTCCCTGATGAGATGAAATCGCCTGAGTACATGCTTGGATTTCTTGTGGGACCTTTGTTCCTTTGATTGAGCAATGGCGCCCGTGTTGTCACAGTACATCGCAACGCCATTATTTATCGTGGAAAGCACTTCCAGCCCCGTGCTGAACTTCTTTATCTAGACTGCTTCTTTAGCGGCCTCAGATGCTACAATATACTCATCTTCAATGGTGGAGTCTGCTGTAGTTGACTGCTTTGAGCTTTTCCAACTGACAGCTTCGCCATTCAAAGTAGATAGATATCCTGTTTGTGATCTGTTGTCATCCCTATCGGTCTGAAAGCTCGCATCACAGTAACCAATGAATTTCATCTTAGAACAATCTCCGTATGTCAAGAACATATCCTTAGTTCTTCTCAGATACTTGAGGATTGTTTTGACAGCTGCCCAATGTTACTCAACAGGATTTGCCCGATACCTGCTCGTTATACTAAGAGCATAAAAGACATCAGGTCTTCTACGTAGTATGGCGTACATGATCGATCCTATTGCTGATCCATAAAGGATCCTACTTATACGTTCTATATCTGAAGGAGTATATGGACATTACTCCTTAGATAATTTGATTCAATGACAAGTAGGTAAATTTCCTCTCTTGGAATCTTCCATTTTGAATCTTTTCAAAACATTATCTATGTATGTAGATTGAGAAAGTCATAACAAACTCTTAGATCTATTATGATAGATCTTAATACCGAGGATGTAGCCTGCTTCTCCCACATCTTTCATGGAGAAATTCTGAGATGACCATTGCTTGGTGGCTTGCATCATTGGAATATCATTCCCGATGATTAATATTTCATAGACATATAATAATACAAAAGCACTCCAACTACTTTTCCTGTAAACACAAGGCTCGTATACATTTTTGATGAAGTCAAATTCTTTGATTGTCTCATCAAATCGTATATTCCAACTTCTGGAGGCTTGATTGAGCCCATAAATGGATCGTTTAAGCTTGCAAACTTTATTATGATCATCCTTATAATCAAAGTGTACAGCTAGTGCCAGTAAAATTCGAATGGACTTTATCATTGCATCAGGCGAGAAGGTTTAGTCATAGTCAATTTCTTGGATTTGTCTATAACCTTTCGCCACCAACCTAGCCTTATAGGTTTGGATGTTGCCTTCTACCTCAGTTTTACGCTTGTAAATCCACTTGCAGCCTATGAGTTTTATCCCTTCAGGTGCATCCACCAAGTCTCAGACTTGATTATGATACATAGAGTCTATTTCAGATTTCATGGCCTCAAGACACTTGATTGAATCAATGTCATGCATTGCTTCGTCATAACTGGTTGGGTCATCATTATCAATGACCTGATCATGTTCCTCATCAATATGGAAACCATATCTTTCAGGCTCATATCTTTCCCTACCAGACCTTCTAAGTTCATAACCTCATGGTTGTTCCGTCGCTGCCCTTTTGATGGGCTTCTGGTTTAGTTCTATGTTAGTTTGTTCTTCTCGTACCTCATCGAGGTCAAGTATACTCCTACTATATATCTTGAGAAGGAATTCATTCTCTAGAAATTTAGCATTTCGTAAAACAAATGTTCTTTGTTCATTTGGGACGTAGAACACGTATGCTCTTGAGTTCAAGGCATATCCTACAAACTTACATTTAACTGCCCTATCATCAAATTTGTTAGTTTGTGTGAGCTTAACATATGCGTCACATCCCCAAACTCTTATATAACTAAGACTATGACGTTTCCCAGACCATAACTCACATGGTGTTTGACTAACAGTCTTGGAAGGAACTTGGTTTAGTAGTAGTGTTGCAATTTCTAAAGCAAGACCCCAAAATGAAATAGGCAGATCCGTGTCTGGCATCATTGATCAGACCATATCTATTAATGTCCGATTTCTCCTTTCGGAGACCCTATTATGCTGTGGAGTTCCCGGAAGAGTCCACTGGGAAACAATGCCATTTTCTCTCAAGTAATCTTGAAATACGTCGTTTAAGTATTCACCACCTCGGTAAGACCTTAGTGACTTAATACTTTTATTAAGTTGGTTTTCTACTTCAGCTTTGAAGTCTTTGAATTTCTCAAAGGCTTCAGATTTGTACCGCATAAGGTACACATACCCATATCGCGAGTGATCATCGATAAAGGTAATGAAATAGGAGAATCCACCTCTAGTGGTGACTGACATTGGTCCGCATACATCAGAGTGTATGAGTTCTAATGTCTCCGCTGCACGCTGTCATTTACCTTTAAAGGGTAATTTGGTCATTTTACCAAGGAAACAAGACTCATAAGTTCCATAAGGTTCATATTTGAAGGGTCTGAAATACCCATCCTTATGTAACTTAGTTAATCTTGTTTCATTGATATGACCTAAGCGACTGTGCCATAGGAGTGATTCATTGAGATTAATCGAGTTAACGTTGTATATATTAGAGGTTGAACATTCTTTGTTAGTTTGTAAGACATACATACCATTATTCAAAATACCATCTCCATATTTTATTTTATTGAAAAAAATAGAACATTAATTACAACTTAATAGGCATGAAAAGCCTTTATTACATAAAGAAGAAATTGAAATGATGTTATTTACTAGAGAATGTACATAAACACAATCTTCTAAGTCTAAAACTAAACCATTCGGCAAAACTAATGAATAAGTCCCCACGCACAATGCAGCCAGTTTTGTTCCATTGCCTATGCGTAAGTCAACCTCCCCATGATGGAGTCTCCTGCTTTTTCTCAAGCCATGCTCATTGTTACAATAGTGAGTCCCACAACCGGTCTCAACAACCCAAGTAGAAGGTTCAGAGTTTTGAGAATATAGTTCAATCATATTCAACATACCTGAAGCATTTAAATTCTTGGCCTATTGGGCTTCCCTAGCTTCCTTTGCTTTAAAGTATCTGCAGTCTTTCTTCCAATGACCCTTCTTTCCACAAAAGAAACATTTCCCCTTTCCCTTTTTCTTCTCCACCTTACAATTGGGCTTTAGGTGATCTGGAGCCTTGGCCTTGCCCTTATTTTTCTTTGGGTATCGTGGCTTCAGGTCCGTACCCGTAAGCATGATGGAGGTTTTAAGCTCCGGTTTCAAGTCCTTCTCTTCTTGCTTTATCAGATTGTGCAATTTTGCTAAAGTAGCTTCTTTATTAGATAAATGAAACTGCATAATAAAGTTAGAGAAGTCTTTTGGTAAGGACTGAAGAATTAGATCGTGATCTATCTCATGATCCATGATGAACTCGAGGTTGGCCAATTTTTCATTGTGGCCAATCATCTTAAGCACATGTCCACTAACAGATCGTTCCTTATACCTTGTTTGGAATAATGCACATGACACTTGGAATCTCACGGTGTGAACGGAAGTTGCATACAACTCCTTCAAGTGAAAGATGATGGGTTGAGCATCCATATCTTCGTGAGCTTTCTGAAGTTCGTCCGACATAGAGCCAAGCATTATGCAAACTACTTACTCATCATCATTGACGTGTTTCTTCCAAGCATCAAATGTATTTTGGTCAGCATCTTCTGCGAGTTCAAGGGAAATGGTCTTTAAAGAACATATAAAATATTTTCTTGTCGTAAGACAATTTTAAGGTTTCTAAACAAGTCATTGTAGTTGTCCCATTTGAGCTTATGCTCATCAAGGATGGAACGAAGTGATATTCTGTTTGCCATTTGAATGTTTGTGAAATTTTTTAACCCACCTGGTAATAGAGAATGTTAAAATTAGGAATATGTTTTCATTAATGTTTCATAATAACATGGCTTTTAATATTATGAAGTTGCTCCCACTCAACCCGCGAACTGGAATACTACTCTTATAAGAAAATATTATCCGAGAGAGTGGCGATTCTCTGTTGTATCTTTACAATCTTCATGTGTTTCAACCAATGACCCAATCATACCCTTATGACCGGATCTTTTGAACCGGGGAAGGAGAATGTCAAAGTTATTTGATCCACACATAAGATTGTAAAGACCTCAAGTCTAAGGACTAGTCAAACAATCGATACATGAAAGTTCTCACAGACACATAGGATAAACACTCCATATGAAAACTTTCGGCGGTCAGTTCGATGGACACGAGCAACTCATGCATCCATGTGATACACCAAGCGGACGGATCTCCGCTTGTAGCCTATGAGATCGGTTGCCCCACTTAAGGGCGGATCATATCATCATGTTAGTCTCTCCGCTTTGTGAACGCCCATATTATTCATAAAACTATTACTAAGAACATTTAAGAGTAATGATTCTCATAAGGCGTGCAAGCCATCGTCTTATCACTCCAAAGGCTTTATTACAGTGTTGATGATTCATATAAGGTATATAAGACACGTATAATAAAGATTGCCATTTTATTAATTAATGAAAATATTACAAATACATGCACATATAGCCCATCCATAAGTTGGGTATAGGACATATCCCTAACAATCTCTCACTTGCACTATAGTCAACTAGTATGAATATAGACACCATACTCTCGGGTATGCCTATCATGCTTTTGTTGAGTCAGCCCTTTTTAGTCAGAGAATCTGCAAGATTATCTTCTGTGGGTATTTTCTCTATAATAACTTTTTTTCTCTCAACAATCTCACTGATGAGATGAAATCGCCTGAGAACATGCTTGGATTTCCGGTGGGACCTTGGTTCCTTTGATTGAGAAATGACGCCCATGTTGTCACAGTACATCATGATGCCATTCTTTATCGCAGGAAGCACTTCCAGCTCTGTGATGAACTTCTTTATCCAGACTGCTTCTTTAGTTACCTCAGATGCTGCAATATACTCGGCTTCAGTGGTGGAGTCCGATGTAGTTGACTACTTTGAGATTTTCCAACTTACAGCACCGCCATTTAAAGTAAACATATATCCTGTTTGCGATATGCTATCATCCCTATCGGTCTGAGAGCTTGCATCATAGTAACCAATGACTCTCATCTCAGAACAATCTCCGTATATCAAGAACACATCCTTAGTTCTTCTCAGATACTTGAGGATTATTTTGACAGCTGCCCAGTATTGCTCACCAGGATTTTCCTGATACCTGCTCGTTGTACTAAGAGTATAAGAGACATCAGGTCTTGTACATAGCATGGCGTACATGATCGATCCTATTACTGAACCATAAGGGATCCTACTCACACGCTCTCTATCTGAAGAGTATGTGGACATTGCTCCTTAGATAATTTGATTCCATGACAAGTAGGAAAATTACCTCTTTTGGAATCTTCCATTTTGAATCTTTTCAAAACTTTAACTATGTACGTAGATTGAGAAAGTCCTAACAACCTCTCAGTCTATTACGGTAGATCTTAATGCCGAAGATGTAAGGTGCTTCTCCTAAATCTTTCATGGAGAAATTCTGAGATAATCATTGCTTGGTGGCTTGCATCATGGGAATATCATTCCCGATGATTAATATGTCACCGACATATAATACAAGAAATACAACACATCACTCCCACTACTTTTCCTGTAAACACAAGGCTCGTCTATATTTTTGATGAAGTCAAATTCTTTTATTGTCTCGTCAAATCGTATATTCTAACTTCGGGAGGCTTGCTTGAGTCTGTAAATAGATCGTTTAAGTTTGCATACTTTATTATGATCATTCTTATATGCAAACCTCTCAGGTTGTGTCATATAGACTTCCTCTACGAGGTTCCCATTAAGGAAAGCTGTTTTGACATCCATCTGCCAAATCTCATAATCAAAGTGTGCAGCTAGTGCCATTAAAATTCGAATGGACTTTATCACTGAGACAGGCGAGAAGGTTTCGTCATAGTCAATTCCTTGGATTTGTCTATAACCTTTCGCCACCAATCTAGCCTTATATGTTTGGATGTTGACTTCTGCATCAGTTTTAATCCACTTGCAGCCTATGGGTTTATCCATTCAGGTGCATCTACCAAGTCCCAGACTTGATTCAGATACATAAAGTTTATTTCGGATTTTATAGCCTCAAGCCACTTGAATGAATCAATGTCACGCATTGCTTCGTCATAACTGGTAGGATCATCATTATCAATGACCTGATCATGTTCCTCATCAATATGGAAACCATATCTTTCAGGCTCATATCTTTCCATACCAGACCTTCTGAGTTCATAAGCTTGTGGTCGTTCCGTCGCTGCCCTTTTGAAGGGCCTGGGGTTTAGTTCTATGTTAGTTTGTTCTTCTCGCACCTCTTCGAGGTCAAGTCTATTCCAACTATATTTCTTGAGAAGGAATTGATTCTCTAGAAATTTAGCATTTCGTGAGATAAATATTCTTTGTTCATTTGGGACGTAGAGCACGTATGCTCTTGAGTTCAAGGCATATCGTACAAACTTACTTTTAACTGCCATATCATCCATTTTGTTAGTTTGTGTGAGCTTGACATATACGTCACATCCCCAGACTCTTAGATAACTAAGACTATGACGTTTCCCAGACCATAACTCATATGGTGTTTGACTAACAATCTTGAAAGGAACTTGGTTTAGTAGTAGTGTTGCAGTTTCTAAAGCAAGACCCCAAAATGAAAGAGGTAGATCCGTGCCTGGCATCATTGATCTGACCATATTTAATAATGTCTGATTTCTCCTTTCGGAGACCCCATTATGTTGTGGAGTTCCCAGAGGAGTCCACCCGGAAACAATGCCATTTTCTCTCAAATAATCTTGAAATTCGTTGATTAAGTATTCACCACATCGGTCAGACCTTAGTGACTTAATACTTTTATTAAGCTAGTTTTCTACTTCAGCCTTGAAGTCTTTGAATTTCTCAAAGGCTTCAGATTTGTACCGCATAAGGTACACATACCCATATCGCGAATGATCATCGATAAAGGTAATAAAGTATGAGAATCCACCTCTAGCGGTACTGACATTGGTCCACATACATCAGAGTGTATGAGTTCTAATGTCTCCGTTGCACGCTATCATTTACCTTTGAAGGGTAATTTGGTCATTTTACCAAGTAAACAAGACTCACAATTTCCATAAGGTTTATATTTGAAGGGTTTGAAATACCCATACTCATATAGCTTAGTTAATCTTGTTTCATTGATATGACCTAAGCGACTGTGCCATAGAAGTGATTCATTGAGATTATTCGAGTTAACGTTGTATATATTAGAGGTTGAACATTCTTTGTTAGTTTGTAAGACATAGATACCATTATTCAAAATACCATCTCTATATTTTATTTCATTGAAATAAATAGAACATTCATTACAACTTATTAGGCATGAAAAGCCTTTATTACATAAAGAAGAAATTGAAATGACGTTCTTTACTAGAGAAGATACATAAACATTTCTCTTCTAAGTCTAAAACTAAACCATTCGGCAAAACTAATGAATAAATCCCTACGCACAATGCAGCCAGTTTTGCTCCATTACCAATGCGCAAGTCAACCTCCCCATGATGGAGTCTCCTACTGTTTCTCATGCCCTGCACATTGTTACACAAGTGAGTCCCATAACCGGTGTCAAGCACCCAGGTAGAAGGTTCAGAGTTTTGAGAATATAGTTAAATTATATACAACATACCTGAAGCATTGGCCTTCTTGGCCACTTGGGCTTCCATAGCTTCCTTGGCTTTCAAGGATCTGCAGTCTTCTTCTAATGACCCTTCTTTCCACAAAAGAAACAATTCCCATTTCCCTTTTTCTTCTCCACCTTACCATTGGGCTTTAGGTGATCTGGAGCCTTGGCCTTGCCCTTACGTTTCTTTGGACCTCTTGGCTTCAGGTCCGTACCCGTAAGCATGACGGAGGTTTTAAGCTATGGTTTCAAGTCCTTCTCTGTTTGCTTTACCAGATTGTGCAATTCTGATAAAGTAGCTTCTTTATCAGACAAATGAAACTGCATAATAAAGTTAGAGAATTCTTTTGGTAATGACTGGAGAATTAGCTCGTGACCTATCTCATGATCCATGATGAACCCGAGGTTGGCCAATTTTTCAATATGGCCAATCATCTTAAGCACATGTCCACTAATAGATCATTCTTTATACCTTGTTTGGAAGAAGGCACATGACACTTTGAATCTCACGGTATGAACGAAAGTTGCATACAACTCCTTCAAGTGAAAGATGATGGTTTGAGCATCCATATCTTCGTGAGCTTTCTGAAGTTCGTCCGACATAGAGCCAAGCATTATGCAAATTGCTTGCTCATCATCATCGACGTGTTTCTTCCAAGCATCAAATGTATTTTGGTCAGCAACTTCTGCGGGTTCAGAGGGAAATGGTCTTTCAAGAACATAGAAAATCTTTTCTTTCTTGTCGTAAGACATTTTAAGGTTTCTAAACCAGTCAATGTAGTTTTCCGCTTTGAGCTTATGCTCATCAAGGATGGAACGAAGTGATACTCTATTTGCCATTTGAATGTTTGTGAAATATTTTAACCCACATGTTAAGAGAAAATGTTAATTAAAATTAGGATATGTTTTCATTAATGTTTCATAATAACATGATCTTTTAATATTATGAAGTTGCTCCTACTCAATTGTTTTAAAATTTTAAGCAAATCTCATAAACCCCAATATGATGGATTTCTTGTGCGCAAGGATCCCATTATCATCATTTCATAACTCCGACTAGGGCCGGTCGTTATAAAATATGATAATTAGGTAGGTTCCCAACCAATTTATGATATAAATCACAATTCCTTGATCATTGGGTTGGGCAATCAAACATGCCATAGCTTATACTAGTCCTTGTGGACACCCAATCTTTGCCGCTAAGTTATAAGACCACGCCTAAGGGTCACTACGTCTTATGACTCAGAAAAGTCAAACCATTGTCAATATACGATTTAGGGACAAATTGGTATTGGTCAGTCTGGTAAAGCCTAGTCCTGCCAATACAGTTTAAGCCCTTTGGGTCTATACTTTACAATGGGAGGCAAATTTTAGACTTAAATTATTATTGAGGATTTTAGCAAGTTTAAGTGAATAACTACCAAATGGATTCCTCCATTGAAAATTCCCCAGAGGGAGGGTGGAGCGAACTCTTTTAAATACCCTTACCTCTTAGGCTCTTATTGCCTTGGTGATAAGAATAAACAATAGATCCTCCAAATTAGTCCAACACTTTAAATATGCTTTAAGGTAAGCTTTGAGTAAATGATTATCTAGATGTCTTCACAACTTTTCCTTTTGGCTATAAAAAGTTAGTGAGTGAAGGAAGACGCCAATTCATTATCTAACTCTAGTAATACCTTTGGTTAAATTAACTTTAGTTTGGAAAGTTTTATTAACGCCTTGGTCCCACCCCACTTGTATCTTTTATAATGTCTTTTATTATAAACAAGTGATTTATATTTATTAGCCTTAAAGGTAATAAATTCTTAAGTTCATCACGGAATAATTACTTAGCTAAAGGATTAGCAATACACTCTCTATTTCCTTAGAAAGTCTCTACATGTTTGCACCCTAAAATAATCATGCCAATTCTAATCATACATAAAATCATCAAGCATATGAGTTTTAATATGTTGGAATTATTTTAGGCATTAAATAACTTTGATTAATATTTAATTATGATATTGCATTTTATTTTAATCAAATAAATTTTCTATTCATATTTTTTACAGATGCGTGAATTTAAATGCAATTTCACAATTCAAATCTTAACCAAATCATGCAAAACGTGTGCCTAAAATTAATTTCAGGGTGTTAGCTTTCCAACGAGCTTTTACAAACCCAATTTTGAGTTCAAATGAGAGAGAAATAATCAAAACAAAAATGGCACGCTGATACCACTATTGGGAAGCGGCCGTGAGTGCGCAGCGGAAAATCAAAAATTATGAAATTATGATGCCGCTATCCCTTTGCCCAATACCCATTTGTTTTGATTATTCTACAAGCCTAGGCATGTTACTATATATTCTAAGCATAAAAACTCATAAAACATGCAAAGAACATAAACCTAAACATGCTAACTATCATAAAAAATCTAATTAAAATAAAGAAAGAAAAAGACTTACTTGAACCGAAGACTCTTCTAGTCCTCCCTCAAATCTACAAGCTTTTCTCGAACTCAGCAAGCTCTTCCACGTTCCAAAGAGCCACCCAAGTGTGTGGCCTCCAAAGATGAACACACCAAAGACAAAACTCAACGGCAATACTACGCCTTGAGTGCACGGGTATTTTGCCCTTGGTGCTAGCCTAGGCAAATACCTCAAAACTTTTAACTCGAGGTTCCTCTAGTCAATTAGACTTAAGGATCCTCAAAATCAGTGGCTTACTCCTAAACTTTAGAGTTGCTCACTTATATAAACCCAGATATGAAAGGTTTGGTGCAAAAATTTGTAAAGATTTCTTTGGGTTTATATAGGTGCTCCAAAGACAACAAAATTAAATGCTAATTTAACTTAGCCATTGGATCTTAATTTAGTGGTTTAATGAGATTATAAAACCCTAATAAGAGTTTGGCCGAATTGGAATTCAAAATATATAACAAATAAAAAATTTACTATTCATGTTACTATTCACTTTTTTTTATTCCATTTCCCAAAGTGCCCATATCGTCATTCACCAATCCCTAAGCCACTATGGAACCTCATAAATAATCTGTTCAATAATTAAACACATTGAACCAATTATTAACAATTCCTACAGCAATCATATATGCTGTTAAATTTGTACTGTGCCCTGTTAACCATTGATTTCGACTTTGTTGTGTGTGACCTTTTGGGTTCCCCTCAAGTTGGAAATGAAATGAATCATGATAATTTAATCGAACATAAATTATCCTCCGCTCAGATGCTCGTTCGATTTCAATGACCAAAGTTGACATCTAGCAACATTCCAAGGACCCCAAATGAGAAGGAAAAATATATATACTCATTTTGTATGCAATTTACATATGATACGGTCCCTCGCCTCACTGTATCCCCACCTATTGACCTAGGGTACGAAAAGTGTCTACCCATATGGTCAAAGATATGATGTTGATAGTGTCATGTATCGTGCTAACCCAAAAATATCACATGATTCTTCCGTTGCGGCCACAGTCTCAAACACTGATCACATATATCAACCCGTGAATTGGGATACAACTCTTATAAGAAACTATTATCCGAGAGAGTGGCGATTCTCTGTTGTATCTTTATAAACTTCATATGTTTCAACAAATGACCCAATCATACCCTTATGACTGGATCTTTTGAACCGGGGAAGGAGAATGTCAAAGTTATTTGATCAACACATAAGATTGTAAAGTCCTCAAGTCTAAGGACTAGTCATACAATCGATACATGAAACGTTCTCACAGACACATGGGATAAACACTCCAAGTGAAATATTTTGGCGGTCAGTTCGATGGACACAAGCAACTTATGCATCCATGTGATACACCAAGCGGACAGATCTCCGCTAGTAGCCTATGAGATCAGCTACCCCACTTAATGGCAGATCATATCATCATGCTAATCTATCCGCTTTGTGAACGCCCAGATTATTCATAAAACTATGACTAGGAACGTTTAAGAGTAATGATTCTCATAAGGCGTGGAAGTGATCATATTATTACTCCAAGGGCTTTATTACAATGTTTGATGATTCATATAATTTATGTAAGAAATGTATAATAAAGATTTCCATTTTATTAATTAATGAAAATATTAGAAATACATTTACATATAGTCCATCCACAAGTTGGGTATAGGGCATATCCCTAATATTATGTCCAATCGGGCATACGAGGTCCCATATAGATGTCGGCCAAGTCGCTTGGTCACTTGTATTTTATTATTCTGTTATTTACTTAATGTATGAGATTTCATTTATTTATTTATGCATCATTATTTAGTGCGCATGAGCTAATTACGTCGGATTAAAGGTCCCTCATTTGAGGGAAATGCCTAAGGGCATCCTTTACCATAATATTTTGCCGCACTGGGGAGGTATGCTTGGTTGGATGTGAAATATGTCCAATCGGGCATACGAGGTCCCATATAAATGTCGGCCAAGTCTCTTGGTCGCATCTCTTTTATTATTCTATTATATACTTTATGTATGTGATTTAATTTATTTATTTATGCATCGTTATTTAGTGCATGGCCTAATTACGTTGGATTAAGGGTCCCCCATTTGAGGGAAATGCCTAAGGGCAGCCTTTACCACAATATTTTGCCGCGCCGGACGAGGTACGCTTGATTGGATGTGAAATATGTCCAATCGGGCATACGAGGTCCCATATAGAAGTCGGCCAAGTCTTTTGGTCGCATCTCTTTTATTATTCCGTTATTTACTTTTTGTATGTGATTTCATTTATTTATTATGCATCGTTATTTAGTTCGCATGGGCTAATTACATCGGATTGAAGGTCCCCCAGTTGAGGGAAATGCCTAAGGGCAGTCTTTACCATAATATTTTGCCGCATCAGATGAGGTACGCTTGGTTGGATGTGAAATATGTTCAATCGGGCATACGAGGTCCTATATAGATGTCGGCCAAGTCTCTTGGTGGCATCTATTTTATTATTCCATTATTTACTTTATGTATGTGATTCATTTATTTATTTATGCATCGTTATTTAGTGCGCATGGGCTAATTACTTCGGATTAAAGGTCCCTCGTTTGAGGGAAATGCCTAAGGGCATCCTTTACCAAAATATTTTGCCGCACCAGACGAGATATGCTTGGTTGGATGTGAAATATGTCCAATCGGGCATACGAGGTCCCATATAAATGTCGGCCAAGTCTCTTGGTCGCATCTATTTTATTATTCCGTTATTTACTTTCTGTATGTGATTTCATTTATTTATTTATGCATCGTTATTTAGTTCGCATGGGCTAATTACGTCGGATTAAAGGTCCCCCATTTGAGGGAAATGCCTAAGGGCAGCCTTTACCATAATAATTTGCCACGCCGAACGAGGTACGCTTGGTTGGATGTGAAATATGTCCAATCAGGCATATGATGTCCCATATAGATGTCGGCCAAGTCTTTTGGTCACATCTCTTTTATTATTCCGTTATTTACTTTTTGTGTGTGATTTCATTTATTTATTTATGCATCAATATTTAGTGCGCATGGGCTAATTACATCAGATTAAAGGTCCCCCATTTGAGAGAAATGCCTAAGGGCAGCCTTTACCACAATATTTTGCCGCGCCGATGAGGTACGCTTGATTGGATGTGAAATATGTCCAATCGGTCATACGAGGTACCATATAGATGTCGACCAAGTCTTTTGGTCGCATCTCTTTTTTTATTCCCTTATTTACTTTTTGTAAGTGAATTCATTTATTTATTTATGTATCGTAATTTAGTGCGCATGGGCTAATTACGTCGGATTAAAGGTCCCCAATTTGAGGGAAATGCCTAAGGGTAGTCTTTACCATAATATTTTGCCACGCCGGATGAGGTACGCTTGGTTTGATGTGAAATATGTCCAATCGGGCATACGAGGTCCCTTATAAATGTCGGCCAAGTCTCTTGGTCGCATCTATTTTATTATTCCGTTATTTACTTTCTGTATGTGATTTCATTTATTTATTTATGCATCGTTATTTAGTTCGCTTGGGCTAATTACGTCGGATTAAAGGTCCCCTATTTGAGGGAAATGACTAAGGGCACCCTTTACCATAATATTTTGCCGCGTCGGACGAGGTATGCTTGGTTGGATGTGAAATAAGTCCAAACGTGCATACGAGGTCCCATATAAATGTCGGCAAAGTCTCTTGGTCGCATCTCTTTTATTGTTCCGTTATTTACTTTCTGTATGTGATTTCATTTATTTATTTATGCATCGTTATTTAGTACGTATGGGCTAATTACGTCGGATTAAAGGTCCCCCATTTGAGGGAAATGCCTAAGGGCAGCCTTTACCATAATATTTTTCCGCGCCGAACGAGGTACGCTTGGTTGGATGTGAAATATGTCCAATCGGGCATATGATGTCCCATATAGATGTCGGCCAAGTCTTTTGGTCACATCTCTTTTATTATTCCGTTATTTACTTTTTGTGTGTGATTTCATTTATTTATTTATGCATCGTTATTTAGTGCGCATGGGCGAATTACGTCGGATTAAAGGTCACACATTTGAGGGAAATGCCTAAAGGCAGTCTTTACCATAATATTTTGCCGCGTCGGACGAGGTACGTTTAATTGAATGTGAAATATGTCCAATCGGGCATACGAGGTCCCATATAGATGTCGGCCAAGTCTCTTGGTCGCATCTATTTTATTATTCCGCTATTTACTTTCTGTATGTGATTTCATTTATTTATTTATTTATGCATCGTTATTTAGTGCGCATGGGCTAATTACGTCGGATTAAAGGTCCCTCATTTGAGGGAAATGCCTAAGGGCAGGCTTTACCATAATATTTTGCCGCGCCGGACAAGTTATGCTTGGATGGATGTGAAATATGTCCAATCGGGCATACGAGGTCCTATATAAATGTCGGCCAAGTCTCTTGGTCGCATCTCTTTTATTGTTCCGTTATTTACTTTCTGTACATGATTTCATTTATTTATTTATGCATCGTTATTTAGTGCGCATGGGCTAATTACGTCGGATTAAAGGTCCCCCATTTGAGGGAAATGCCTAAGGGCAGCCTTTACCATAATATTTTACCGCGTCGGACGAGGTATGCTTGGTTGGATGTGAAATATGTCCAAACGGGCATACGAGGTCCCATATAAATGTCGGCAAAGTCTCTTGGTCGCATCTCTTTTATTGTTCCGTTATTTACTTTCTGTATGTGATTTCATTTATTTATTTATGCATCGTTATTTAGTACGCATGGGCTAATTACGTCGGATTAAAGGTCCCCCATTTGAGGGAAATGCCTAAGGGCAGCCTTTACCACAATATTTTGCCGCGTCGGACGAGGTATGCTTGGTTGGATGTGAAATATATCCAAACGGGCATACGAGGTCCTATATAAATGTCGGCCAAGTCTCTTGGTCACATCTCTTTTATTGTTCCGTTATTTACTTTCTGTATGTGATTTCATTTATTTATTTATGCATCGTTATTTAGTACGCATGGGCTAATTACGTCGGATTAAAGGTCCCCCATTTGAAGGAAATGCCTAAGGGCAGCCTTTACCATAATATTTTGCCACGCTGAACGAGGTACGCTTTGTTGGATGTGAAATATGTCCAATCAGGCATATGATGTCCCATATAGATGTCGGCCAAGTCTCTTGGTCGCATCTATTTTATTATTCCGCTATTTACTTTCTGTATGTGATTTCATTTATTTATTTATTTATGCATCGTTATTTAGTGCGCATGGGCTAATTACGTCGGATTAAAGGTCCTTCATTTGAGGGAAATGCCTAAGGGCAGGCTTTACCATAATATTTTGCCGCGCCGGACAAGGTATGCTTGGATGGATGTGAAATATGTCCAATCGGGCATACGAGGTCCTATATAAATGTCGGCCAAGTCTCTTGGTCGCATCTATTTTATTATTCCGTTATTTAATTTCTGTATATGATTTCATTTATTTATTTATGCATCGTTATTTAGTTCGCTTGGGCTAATTACGTCGGATTAAAGGTCCCCTATTTGAGGGAAATGACTAAGGGCACCATTTACCATAATATTTTGCCGCGTCGGACGAGGTATGCTTGGTTGGATGTGAAATAAGTCCAAACGTGCATACGAGGTCCCATATAAATGTCGGCAAAGTCTCTTGGTCGCATCTCTTTTATTGTTCCGTTATTTACTTTCTGTATGTGATTTCATTTATTTATTTATGCATCGTTATTTAGTACGTATGGCTAATTACGTCGGATTAAAGGTCCCCCATTCGAGGGAAATGCCTTAGGGCATCCTTTACCATAATATTTTTCCGCGCCGAACGAGGTACGCTTGATTGGATGTGAAATATGTCCAATCGGGCATATGATGTCCCATATAGATGTCGGCCAAGTCTTTTGGTCACATCTCTTTTATTATTCCGTTATTTACTTTTTGTGTGATTTCATTTATTTATTTATGCATCGTTATTTAGTGCGCATGGGCGAATTACGTCGGATTAAAGGTCCCCCATTTGAGGGAAATGCCTAAAGGCAGTCTTTACCATAATATTTTGCCGCGTCGGACGAGGTACGTTTAATTGAATGTGAAATATGTCCAATCGGGCATACGAGGTCCCATATAGATGTCGACCAAGTCTCTTGGTCGCATTTATTTTATTATTCCGCTATTTACTTTCTGTATGTGATTTCATTTATTTATTTATTTATGCATCGTTATTTAGTGCGCATGGGCTAATTACGTCGGATTAAAGGTCCCTCATTTGGGGGAAATGCCTAAGGGCAGGCTTTACCATAATATTTTGCCGCGCCAGACAAGGTATGCTTGGATGGATGTGAAATATGTCGAATCGGGCATACGAGGTCCTATATAAATGTCGGCCAAGTCTCTTGGTCGCATCTCTTTTATTATTCCGTTATTTAATTTCTGTATATGATTTCATTTATTTATTTATGCATCGTTATTTAGTGCGCATGCGCTAATTACATCGGATTAAAGGTCCCCCATTTGAGGGAAATGCCTAAGGTCAGCCTTTACCATAATATTTTGCCGCGTCGGACGAGGTATGCTTGGTTGGATGTGAAATATGTCCAAACGGGCATACGAGGTCCCATATAAATGTTGGCAAAGTCTCTTGGTCGCATCTCTTTTATTGTTCCGTTATTTACTTTCTGTATGTGATTTCATTTATTTATTTATGCATCGTTATTTAGTACGCATGGGCTAATTACGTCGGATTAAAGGTCCATCATTTGAGGGAATTCCTAAGGGCAGCCTTTACCATAATTTTTGCCACGCTGAACGAGGTACGCTTTGTTGGATGTGAAATATGTCCAATCGGGCATATGATGTCCCATATAGATGTCGGCCAAGTCTTTTGGTCACATATCTTTTATCATTCCATTATTTACTTTTTGTGTGTGATTTCATTTATTTATTTATGCATCGTTATCTATTGCGCATGGGCTAATTACGTCGGATTAAAGGTCCCACATTTGAGGGAAATGCCTAAAGGCAGTCTTTACCATAATATTTTGCCGCGCCGGACGAGGTATGTTTGGTTGAATGTGAAATAGTTTCAATCGGGCTTATGAGTTCCGATATAGATGTCGGCCAAGTCTCTTGGTCGCATCTATTATATTATTTCGTTATTTATTTTCTGTATGTATTTCATTTATTTATTTATGCATCGTTATTTTGTGCGCATGGGCTAATTACGTCGGATTAAAGGTCCCCCATTTGAGGGAAATGCCTAAGGGCAGCCTTTAACACAATATTTTGCCACGTCAGATGAGGTAAGCTTAGTTGGATGTGAAATATGTCAAATCCGGCATACGAGGTCCCATATAGATGTCGGCCAAGTCATTTGGTCGCATCTATTTTATTATTCCGTTATTTACTTTCTGTATATGATTTCATTTATTTATTTATGCATCGTTATTTAGTGCGCATGGCTAATTACGTCGGATTAAAAGTCCCCCACTTGAGGGAAATGCCTAATGGCAGCCTTTACCATAATATTTTGCCGCGTCGGATGAGGTACGCTTAGTTGGATGTGAAATATGTCCAATCAGGCATACGAGGTCCCATATAGATGTCAACCAAGTCTTTTGGTCGTATCTCTTTTATTATTCCGTTATTTATTTTCTGTATGTTATTTCATTTATTTATTTATGCATCGTTATTTATTGCGCATGGGCTAATTACGTCGGATTAAAGGTCCCCCACTTGGGGGAATGCCTAAGGGCAGCCTTTACCATAATATTTTACCACGCCGGACGAGGTACGCTTAGTTGGATGTGAAATATGTCCAATCGGGCATACGAGATCCATATAGATGTCAGCCAAATCTCTTGGTCGCATCTCTTTTATTATTTTGTTATTTACTTTCTATATGTTATTTCATTTATTTATTCATGCATCGATATTTAGTGCGCATGGGCTAATTACGTCGGATTAAAGGTCCCCCATTTGAGGGAAATGCCTGAGGGCAGCCTTACCACGATATTTTTCCGTGCCGAACAAGGTACGCTTGGTTGGATGTGAAATACGTCCAATTGGGCATACAAGATCCCATATACAAGTCGGCTAAGGTTCTTGGTCACATCTCTTTCCTTCTAATTTTGTTATTCACTTTTCTGTTTGTTATTTTTCATTTATCGCTTCGTACTCATTCGCTGGTAATGCGTGAGTGTTGCCTCTTGTGGCATATTGGATGGAAACTCATGCATAAATTTCGTAGCTGAATCCGAATGGATGGTAGTGCGGTCTGTACTTGGGATACAACTACACATACCGCTTGAGAAACATTCACGCACGTGTTCATGCCATTATAGATACCACTTTGGTAATGTTGTTCGAACGCGTTCCCGAACGCTACACGAACGCGTATGTAGTGGACATACCTCTTTTTTTTATCCTATTTCATGCATGTTTGCCTCTTTGGGTTATTCCTTTTGCATTACGTACTTAATTATCTCTCTTTATTATTAATGCTTTTATTGTTATTATTTATTTACATTCTCGCGCTTCTTTGTTTAATATGTTTGTAGAATTATACATTTGCTTTCATTTTCTATTTACGTCTATGGGTGTGCAAACTTGTGTGTTGATTAAATTATCTTGCATGTGCTACATAAGACTTGGTTATATTATTGCATAAATCCGTTCATTATAATTGGCATAAGTAAGGGACCATTCTGAACCCAACGGTTTGAGGTCTTCCATTGCGAGGGTGAGTGCAGCCTTAAATCATTTCCCAGTTCACACTGGGTGGCCACTCCTTTATTCTCTGGTTAAGTCCATCGCGGGCTAATCCGTACTCCCAACGGGCCACGAGCTCGGGCAGCGTCGCTCGTCCCTATGCCGTGTCCAAAACACCAAGCCCTCCATTTATAACAAGCTGAGAAGGATGACCTCTATGATTAGCGACTTTTGACAGTTAAGATAAACTGTCATGGATATCGAGGAAGAGGAAGCCGAGAATAGAAAGCTTTATGGCCAGAATAGAAAGACCATTGGGGGGCCTTCAGGGCCCAAGCTTGCACCTGCTGAGGTCGCCGCCATCAGAAACAAGCGATTCTCTAATTTTGATAGACATTTGTCAAAGGTGTTTGAAAAGCTGAAGAGGCAAAGACTCCTAAAATCCTTAGAACCCAAACCACTTCCAAACCTTGTGCCATGCCACCTCGACCTAAACCTATAATGTCACTTCTATAAGCAAAAAGGCCACGAAACTGACAACTGCACCCGCCTTAGGTATGAGATCCAAGACCTCATTGACACCCATAAGATATCTGACCCAGAAAAAGAACAACCCAACACACACGGAAACCCTCTACCCAACTATCACTCTGTTCCACCACCCACCTACATGATCAACTCCGGC
>SKCR01054431.1:0-29650 GCA_019454045.1 Zanthoxylum bungeanum | reverse complement strand
TTATCATTATTTTATATAGGACAACCACTATCAGTGCGCTCCCACTAACCTCCTCCTATATACACAAGAATTATTTTCGTTTTGAATTAAATCGTACACCATTATGATTATATCAAAACGATAATTCCAAGAACCTAATACTTGCTTCAATCCAATCATGGATCGAATAACCTGCATTATCGAAATGGATTTACCGTGGCAACAGGTAAAAGGTTGAATCGTAATCAACACAATGTTGATAACGATACCTTTCCGTTAAAGGCCTAGCTTTATACGTTGGTATGTTGCCATCCATGTATGTCTTCCTAGAAGACTTTTAAGTACCATTAGGCACAATGCCTTGTGGTACATCAACTAGTATCCAAACTGGTTGATATACATGGAATCCATTTCGGATTACATGACACTTTGCCATAATTAGGGAGTTTGATACCTTGTATCACTTCCTCATACGTAGTCAGTTAGTATTCCTCAATAAGATAGACATCTTTATGAGTGCGATCAGAACCCCATACCCCAGGTTGTTTTCTGACTCTATCCGACCTACGCGGTTCTTGTGTATTCGAAGATTAATGGTAATAGTCTCATCCTGGATGAACTATTCATGTTCCATTAAGATTCAGTGCCTTGAACAGTATACTACTCTCCGATTTCCATCGAGTTATACTATCCTCCCACTTACCACTGCATATCGGTATTCCTCTCAGGAAAACCGTATGGTGAGTAACAATCTAATTTATTTTCTTGAGGTGTATAAGTACAATACTTATGGTATCCCTAGGATAACCTACATTTGGCACTTATCCTGTTTGGGTTTTAGTTTGGTATCATCCAAACATATGCCTAGCATACCCAAATTATCAAGAATGAGAAACCCGGTTTCTTTCCCGTTCATATCTAATATGATATCTGTCAAATAGATTATTATGGAACCTTATTCAAATAAGTTCTTGCACTGTTTAAAGCTTATCCGTTGAAGGAAATGGTAGCTCAGAGCGACTCGTGATTAACCTTATTATGTCTAACAAAATTCGGTTAATCCGTTCGGACACACAGTCAAACTGACGTATTCCGGGAGGAGTCCTTATTTGAAAGAATACTATACTCTTTCATAAAAACTAGAAATTTATTGCTTAAGTATTTTCCATTACAGTCTTACTATGACGGTTTAATACTTTAGCCGATCTGTTTATCTATTTCGTGTCGAAACTGTAAAAGTTTCCGATTTGTGTTCTTCAAAAGAAACACATAACCATACGCGATGCCACATCATCCGTAAAGGTCACGAAATATTCATATCCATATCTAGCCTAGCTAGACATGGGCCCACTTTATTCACTATGAAGTAGGGCTAACAGATCGGTGGCATTTACACTTTTACCAAGTAAATAGTGTTTTAGGGACTTTGCCTAAATAGACTAGATTCGTAGACTTTATTTGAATAGAATCAAATCAGTCCTAGTACCCGCTCTTCAAAAGTGCGGATATACGATTCTTGTTTAGTAGTGTCCCTGACAACTATGCCACAATTAAGTTTCTTAACTGATCAAATCAATTTGAGCTATTTATTTGTCATGTTATATATTTGAGATATTATTTATATTCAAAATATAAATCCTGTTATTCACATCTAATGTGTTTATCTCAATATCATCTTTATATAATGAAACACTTTAGTGTTCTAGAATATAAAGGTAGACCCGCAGCGGGTTATACGCGATATAGAGATAATGTTTCTAGTCAAACTAGATACATTATAACAGTTTCCTAATTTACGTTATAACCCGAAGGTAGTTCCTAAATTCAGGTATCTACGGTTAAAACATCGACTTTCGTCCTGTTTCCAATTCGCAGATAAATCTCTATTGAAGTCAGTATCCTGTTCAAAACAGATTCTGAACATCAATATATTTTATGTACCACACTAAGTATTTAAAATCCAATTTCAATACTAGTTGTGAACATAATTATGACAATCATATTTGAAGTCAGAGCCTTGCTCGTCTTCTATTCCTTCTTAGGATATGTCATTTATCTCCCAGAAGATTATAATGATTTTGCCTTTGCCTGTTTCAACATTTCAGAAGCCTTGGCCAAGCCTCGTGTTTCTGGAATATCGAATTAAGGTGCGCCTTGCGCTACAAGCTTAATATATTATTTTATCAAATAAAATAACCTATTAATTTCCAGGACCATCCTGAAACTTTTTTCCCAATTTGAAAATTAAACCATTTAAACACATTTTCCCCAGGATTATGTTTTAAATGTAAATCTTTCAATTATATCTTAATTCTAATAGTCCAACTATTTAATCAACGATTTGTGGTACTATTTATTATAATGATTATAATAGTCCAACTATATAATCAAATATAATCTAAATTAATTAACCTCAATTACATTGATTACTATAATCCAATTATAAAATCAACTGTAAACTGAAATTAATTAATTCAAATATATTGATTAATATAATCCAATTATATATAATCAAATATAATACAGTCCAACTGATTATTAAAACAACAATTTAAATATTAGTCCAACTAAGATTTAATCTAACGACGAAATAATTTGAATGAGCGCGTATGGCGAGTAATTGAACGAGTATTGCAAATTCAATTCTTGCCTCCCACTATTTTTTTGAGTTTAAATCAAGTCCCAAGGATCACAAACATGCATAAAAACGAATAGAATACACAAAGGAGTAAGGCGGAATTCATACTCACATTGATGGGTTTGATGCTAGGAAGAACAAGATGCGTTTTTGCTCCTCCATGAAGCTCGGCAATGGCTTCTTGATGAAGTGGACTGCACGATTTTGAGCCTTCTTCCTCCTTGTTCATTCGGCCATTGATGAACCACAATTGAAGCTCCAAGCTTCAAGCTCCAAAAACCAAATCCAAGCTCACAAATTCGTTTCCCTATCACCATAATATAACCCTAAGTGTGTGCTAGCACTTCTTCATCTTCTTTGCTTCTCATTTGCTCGGTCAAACCAGAACAAAAACAAGAAGAAATCGGCTTGAAGCCGTGAAGAAAGAAGAGAAAAGAGAGGGAGAGGAAGAGATGCGTAAGTGTGGTGAGAGAGAGAGAGAAAATGATTTTAGTTTATATACTTATTTTATTTTCCAAAAACAAAAATAAATATATAAATCATTTTTATATATATATCAAAAGTCAAAAAGCAAAAGTCTATTAATGCTTTTTCCAACAACCATATCACTTCTACTTTTTACTTTAAGTCACATCACATCACTTTAATAAAGTGACATGTTGTCAAGTCACATCACTCAAAGTGACAATTGATTTGACGCATGATGTGACTAACGATTTGACGCTTAATGTGACTTGCGTGCCGCGCTCGAATTCGAAATTCGAATGCGCTCGCAATCACTCTCGGGCTCGGGTTCGCTAATTCCAAATTAACGAATTTTCCGTCGCGTCGTAATTAAATGATTACGCCTAGCGAAATCAGTATTCACGTCGCTAACGAATTAATTCTAAATTAATTCGTTCGCCCGAATTAAAATCTAATTTTAATTCCGCGTCGAAATCCAATTTCTAATAATATATCAAATATATTAATTTATCGATTAATTCCAAATTAATCGTTCTCTCTCTCTTTAACTAATATTTTATCCCAGATAAAATATCTCTGCAATTAATCCCAGATTAATTTTCTCTCTCTTCTAATTAATCCTAGATTAATTAAAGTGCGAGTTATACATCATCGGTGAATCTTCAGGAAGTGACCCATGAGATCTCCGGATATGTTGGCAGTAAATACGGTCGTCGGACTACCCGAACACGTAAGTACCTCGTACTACGTTTATAGCGATTTACAAGACAAGGTTGGCTTCTAGCAAAGCGCCATGCCTACCCAATTCTCCAGAAATATTCTTACAGGAATATATAGATCTGTATCAAGCGTAGTATACCGTAGTATTGTGTATATCAGCCTAGTATCGGATAGTCACGTGCTAGGGCTGGGGCTGGATAAGTGTCTGCCCCGTCCGAAGCACATGTCGGATGTCTGGTAACTAGTCTCTATAATCGGATATACATGACCTTGTCATAATATCTCGATGGCCGGCCAGCACTTAAGAGCACTAATACCGTATCCTACATGACATCATCTCCACTATAACTGAAGTGATACTTCCGTCTCGACATCACACCCAATACACTACGACTCTCTGATAAACCCAGAAGCGGTGTACGCAGAACCGATTAAAGCCCTGTACCACCAAGACCAAAGTCTACCGATTATCGCAAGTATTTGCGATGCAAGTCTCAGGTTAAGACTATACACACCTACCTTGATTTCGGCCTCCCATAGACACATAGTCATAATACCAATGGGATTCCGAGGGGTCTATCCAGAGCGAAGCTGTTTCCCGTACCATCGGTGAAACACAACCTCCTATCGCACTTGCATAAGTATCCAATACTTAAATATATGAGAACTATGTCGTTGTGCCCTCACAAGGCGCACAAGTGCAATACTAGCCTATTCCGCATTATCGATGTCCTGTCTCGACAATACTCCGGCTAGGGATATTTAATGATTAATCCTTCGTGGACTGATACTGTCTCATATCATCTCAATCCAGGAACTAATCATATGGACCTCTCTTCATTTATACATATATGGTGATCTAATCACAAATGAAGAGAGTGCAATTTCCTTGTCACATAGTTAATTTGTACAACAACACCGTGATCTGTACAAATAGTAACACTATGGGTCATATTATCCAACAATCTCCCACTTGGCACATAGCCAGTCACTCGAGTGTCTAACACCCGAACTATGTACGGTTCGCTCAAATTGCTGAGGAAAGGTTTTCGTCAGCGGATTTGCGTAATTATCTTCTGACGCGATTTATACGATCATCACATCGCCACGATGTATGATCCGAACGAATCAGATGAATATAGAAGTATATATCTGGATCGTCGATGAGACCATTAATTCTTTAGCCTATGCTGACGCCTAGCTCAGCTGCTAACAGAACTATATCTAATCTAATTAGATTTATTTTCGATCCAAATGGCTTATATTGCTGCCTCAGCTACAGCAATAATCCTCATTTGTTGTTAATTCGGCAACAGTTATCTTGCTCGGAATATTTCCAGCTTACTGTCCCGTTATTCAAACTTTATAGTACCGTAGTATTTACCGGTTTGGAAACTTGCAGAAGTGATCCTAGTCACTTCAAGTTCTCCTACTCCATAGTTTAAGACAACATCTTTAGTTCTCTAAGATACTAATAGATGTCCTTTGTCCTGATTGTGACTCCATATGCTCAAAGCGTATGAGACACCATATCAAGTACATTTTAAATGTACAATTTCCCAGAGAGTGTTAACAACTCCAAATCTATCCATGTAGATCTTTATTCCTTGAATAAAGGTTGTTACTCCCCAGAATTCCACGGAGAATTTCTTATGAAAGCCAAGCTTTCACAGATTGTTTTATGGGAATTTAACTATCAGTGCTCTCCCATTCACCTCCTTATATACACAAGAATCATTTCGTTTTGAATTAAATCATACACCATTATGATTACATCAAAACGATAATTCCTAGAACCTATGCTTGCTTCAATCCAAACATGGATCGAATAACCAGCAAAACTTGTTTGTCGGTTACACAAAATTGTCAGGATGTTGTAAGCATCCTCCAAAAGGTTTCCTTTTCAGGAAAGCGATTTTGATCTGCAACTGACACATTTCATAAATGAAATATGCAGTTATCAACAAGCATCTTCAAAATGGATTTACAATGGCAACAGGTAAAAGGTTTCGTCGGAATCAACACAATGTTGATAACTCTACCTTTTCTTTACAAGCCTAGTGTAGGCATTGCATTTTTGCATATCAGCCCGATGATGAGTCTCGTATAGAGACACTACCTCTTTAGTTGTGAAAGCCGCGGGAAACGGACGTTGGAAGGGTAAAGTTGGAAATTAGCATTTTGTCAGAGTTAACTCGCTTGTTTCGCTTCGGGTTCGCTTGTTGGACCTCTGTTTTAAAACACACCAAACCCATTAAAACACATCTCACAAATTAAATAATTAAAATATTTAAAACACATCTCACAAATTAAATATTTAAAACCAATTAAAATTAAACTTAAATTAAATTAAATCACATTCACCAATTAAATTGAACTTGAAATTAAGTTAAATTAAATTCCTAATTTAAATAAAACACATTCCTAAATTAAATTAAATCACCTTCCTAAATTAAATAAATCATATCCTTAACTAAAAAGAATAAATCAAATCAATTCCCCTAATTAGAAGATTTCCTTATCATATACTAAATTAAAAGATATCCCCAATTAATACACAAATCATATTCCTTCCCCAACAAGGTAAACACCCTCCCTTAGCCTATAAAAAGAACCCTTAACCCACACACTCAAACCCTGGCTAGCTAGCTCATTCACACAATATTCATACAAGAAACAATCTAAAGCCACGCCCAAAAATTGTCCACATGCTCCCCTCAAACCTACGTCCTCACTCAGTCCACAAGCAAACTCTCTCGCCACCTAGCCCCATTCAGCGTATCCCTCACCAAAGAACCTTCATTCACGCCACAAGAAGCTTGCCTTACACACGCCACGCATCAGCCTTCAGCCACGTTACTACTCTTTAGTCCAGCCACAATTTCATATCACAAACCACCTTCACGATAGCCACGCAATCCCTCAACACTGCCTGCCCTCCACGTGAAACAAATCCACCACAAAACTGCCAAACTCAATAACCACAATACGCCAAAACTGCCTCCAACTACCCCTTATTGATCAACAAAACTGCCTCCAAATCAGCCCTATAACTCACGCCGAACTGCCTCTTCACTGCCCTGAAATTTAAGCCCACTGCAGCCCCCTTCACAGCCCCTATAACTTACGCACACAGCCCCCTACTGCCCCTATTGTCCACGCAAGTCAGCCCCTTAAAACTGCACCTGAAATACACCCCAAAAACAGTCCTCAAATCTCTGAAAACAGTCCCCAAAACAGTAGCCTAATAGACCTGAAACAATAACCAGAAAATAGCCTTAAAACAGTAGAGAAACGGAGTGAAAACAACAACCCGAGCAGTGAAATCGCGAGGAAAATCGTTGGATTAGTGAACCAGAAAAGTTGCGGAGTATCAACCCTTCCAACGGACGTGTAACGCGCTTTCAAGGAACGACAAAAGAGGTTAGACCTGAGGGCACCTTTTTATTCATTATCTTTCGTTTATTTTATTTAATTTGAATATTATCGCATGAGAGTCGTTTGAGGCATGATATGATGTTGGATGAGCGGGATATGTGTTCCCTTTTGTGGTATATCGGATGGAAACCCGAACGTAAATTCCGTAGCCGATTCCGAATGGACGGTAGTATTGTCTGCACTCGGGATACAACGCCACGTACCACTTAAGATACACGTATCTCGTTTCATCCAAATTTGTATTTGAGCATGTTATAGTCTTTAGGTTATTCGTTTATTATTTAAAGCATGGTTTAATTTAGTTTGTTATTTATTTGTTAAAGCATATTTAGGTTGTTCTTTATGCATGTTATTAGTTTATGATGTGTTTGGATAATGATTTATACATGTTGATTTAATGGTTTAATATGCTCGTTGTGTTACATTGCGTGGAGTTATTTGGATGAAAGCATGTTAGATCTAAGTACCATTGAGCATGAATGTTGAATAGATTCGGTTAGTTTATTGCACAAATTATATCATCACAAGTGACATAAGTAAGGGACCATTCCGAACCCAACGGTTTGAGGTATTCCCTTGCGAGGGGTGAGTGCGGCCTTAAATCTTTGTCCCGGTTCACACCGGGTGGCGACTCCATGTTATTTCGTACTTCCCAACTAGGACGCGAGCTTAGAACAGCGTCGCCCAGGTTCTGTTGTCTACAGTCTGGCGACTCCACTGGGGATTTAAAGAATTGGCCTCGAAATCATTTTTTTGTGATGTGTATGATTTGTGCTTTAGTTGACCGTTTCTATAGTGGGTTGATGGGGTTTTAACCAAAGGCACTGTTAAAGCTAGGTGATGGTTGGGTGTCTTCCTTCACTCACTACCCTTCGGGGAAAAGCTGTGAAGGCACCTAGATAAATCATTACTTGTAGCTCGTCGTGACAGACTAGTTTGGAGGACTCGTTGTTTATTCCTGACACCAAGCGATAAGAGCCTAAGGGGCTTGGGTACTTAAGAGAGCCTCGCTCCACCCTCCCTCTGGGGAATCTACAACGGGAAATCCATTCGACAGTTAGTCACACACCGTAACTCGTTGGCACGTACCGTAAGGTATAAAAAAGGTGCACTCACTTGGTCGCTTGAACCCTTGAGTGGGGAGTCCTAGTTGTGGGTAATCCTTCGTCAAACGAGAGCCTTTGTCCACACCTCCGTAAACCCACATGTGAACCATAGTTGTATGACCTATTGGGGCCACCCTTTATGCTTTTGATAACCCCATGCATATTATGTCTCATACATCCCATGCATCTCATGCATACATGAATCATGTTAAACCTCGTGTCTTAAAAGCCATCATAGATATCCGTTGGGTTAGAAAAAAGATAGACTTGTCAAAAGGAGAGTTTAGCAAACATTGGCATCGGGAAAAAGGAATTGAGAAACAGAGAACTTTACTGCAATGATAGAAAGACCATGGGGGCCTTCAAAAAAAAGAAAGAAAAAAAAGAAAAATAAGAAAAAAAAGAAAAAAATAAGAAAAAAAGAAAAAATTGTTGTTTGTTTTTAGTCTTTGATAGTTAGACATAAATCCAATGATGAAATTGATTGCTTTAAGGTGAAACCTTAGAAACGATAAACTTGATGTGCTTTTATCTGATACTTTGAGTGATTGATCTATGTTAGACTCGTAAGCACTTGATTATGGTTCTTAGTGGTGAAAACCTGAGTAGTTTGTAAGGTGACTAGTTGAAAAAGATTATAGGTCGGTGAATGACCATTTGCCTAGATGTCTATCCTGACTTGCTTGTGTTATGATGTGTGGTATGGTTGAAAATAAAAGAAAAAGTCTCTAAAAAAAAAAATTGAACCACCTATAACCGATAAGCGTGAAGCTACCCATGGGCGAGTATTAGGACCACCATGAGGAGAAATGCTACCTTAAAGGGTAGGTGTGTTGAAAAGAAAAAAGAAAGGAAAAAAAAACAAAAAAGAATGAAAAAAGAAAAGAAAAAGAAAAAAAAAGAAGTTCAAGATGAAAAGAAAAAATGAGAGACAAAGGAAAAGAAAGATAAAACCATACCACATTGAGCACAGAAAAGCAACTGCAGGCATAACTGAGACATCTAGGTTGGTTTGACCCATCGATCCCGATTTTTGAAACGAAATCATTGAGTTTACTTTTAAGGGTCAAGCTGCAAATGAACCTTTGTACACACACACACTTTGAGTCTGGCATAGATCATTTATTCAAAAACTCAGATTTGAGTTGCATTGAATGTTTTGAAGGTTCTCTGGTTTCAATACTGAGCATTCTTTGAGGGCAATAATATGTGTAACTATTGGGACTATTTCGTAGCATGTGATATAATAGGATGATATGGGAGGCCCCACCATGTGGTTCATCTTGACTAAATGCAAACAGCGAAGAACAGAAAGCTAAATCAAGACTGGGAGCGACCAGTCTACCATCTCGTGAATCCGGGACATAACAAGAAATTGAGCCATGAGACGAGAGAGAATATTGTGCAATCGCCTGGAGAACTGGTGGAAGACCTAACCCAACAGAATAGGAAATTCATGCATGCATGCATACACGTAACGTATTTTTGCATTCTTTTTGTGTTTGTTTCGTTTTGCATTCACAGGTTACAAAGATGAAAAAGAGAAAGCGGCAAAGACAAGCCAACCAGAATCAGCAATATATGAGTAATAGTTTTGGGGATGAGTCCCAAGGGGCGAGGCGAACATCAGTATCAACTTGGGGGTGAGGCCCACGTTGTCAGTATCAGTTTGGGGTGAGGCCCACATAAGTTTCAGTTTGGGGTCGAGGCCCGTATCAATATTCATTTGGGGATAAGTCCCAGGGTTGAGGCCCACATCAGTATCAGTTTTGGGGCAAGGCCCACATCAGTTACAGTCTGGGGGCGAGGCCCCACATCAGTATCAGTTTGGGGCGAGGCCCACATCAGTATCAATTCAGGGTCGAGGCCCACCTTATCAGTAGTTTGGGGAATGAATCCCAGGGTTGAGGCCCACATCGTCAGAGTTTCAGGAATAAATCCCAGGGGAATGAATCCCACATCGCTAGAGTTTTGGAGTGAATCCAGGGAATGAATCCCAAGTCCGAGGCCCACGTCGTTAGAATTTGGAATGAATCCGGGAATGGATCCCAGGGTCGAGGCCCACCTTATCAGTAGTTTGGGGAATGAATCCCAGGGTCAAGGCCCACATCGTCAGAGTTTCGGGAATAAATCCCAGGGGAATGAATCCCACATCGCTAGAGTTTTGGAGTGAATCCAGGGAATGAATCCCAAGGCCGAGGCCCACGTCGTCAGAATTTGGAATGAATCCGGGAATGGATCCCAGGGTCGAGGCCCACCTTGTCAGCAGTTTCGGGATGAGTCCCAGGGTCGAGGCCCACATTAGACATCAGCATCAGTCTGGGGCGAGGCCCATATTAGCATCGGTTTCTGTCGGGTATGGCACTCTGGGGGCGAGGCCCACATCAATTCAGCATCAGTTTCTGCCGGGTATGGCACTCTGGGGGCGAGGCCCACATCAATTCAGCATCAGTTTCTACCGGGTATGGCATTCTGGGGTCGAGGCCCACATTAGTTCAGTATCAGTTTCTGCCGGGTATGGCATACTGGGGGTGAGGCACACATCAGCATCAGATCGAGGGCGAGGCCCATATCAATTCGGGCACAAGGCCCAATGGAATAAAGCCCACCTTCAAAACAACTTGGGAATAAAGCCCACATTCGGTACAGTTCAGGAACAAAGCCTGCATTCAGTTCAAACTCGGGAATAAAGCCCACATTCAGTACAGTTCGGGAATAAAGCCTGCATTCAGTTCAGTTCAGGAAGAAAGCCTATATTCAGTTCAGTTCGGGAATAAAGCCCATATTCAACACAGTTCAGGAATAAAGCCTACATTCAGCTCAGTACGGGAATAAAGCCCACATTCAGTACAGTTCGGGAATAAAGCCCACATTCAATACAGTTCAGGAAGAAAGCCTACGTCCAGCAAACTCGGGAATAAAGCCCACATTCAGTACAGTTCAGGAAGAAAGCCTGCATTCAGCTCAGTTCATGGAATAAAGCCCACATTCAGTACAGTTCGGGAATAAAGCCTACATCCAATGCAGTTCGGGAATAAAGCCCACAGTCCAAACAATCAGGGAATAAAGCCCTATCTCTACACAGTCAGCAGTTCGGGAATAAAGCCAAGGGAACAAAGCCCACTCTCTACACAACTCGGGAACAAAGCCCACAGATGGTTCGGGAACAAAGCCCAGGGGTCGAAGCGCCTCACCATCATATCAGTTCAGTTCGGTAGTAATTCCTATAGATCGCAGCATCTTGCAGGGATGAACCTCAGGGGTCGAAGCACCTCACCACCAGATTAACTCAGTTCGAATCAACATGGCAAGTCAGGTGGCAGCTGGCGAGCCAGGTAAGTGAAAATGCATTGCACGTACTTTGATAGGATTGTCATTGTCACACACTGCACAAGTCCCATCAAAGTGGGGGCGACTGTAGGCATTGCATTTTTGCATATCAGCCCGATGATGAGTCTCGTATAGAGACACTACCTCTTTAGTTGTGAAAGTCGCGGGAAACGGACGTTGGAAGGGTAAAGTTGGAAATTAGCATTTTGTCAGAGTTAACTCGCTTGTTTCGCTTCGGGTTCGCTTGTTGGACCTCTGTTTTAAAACACACCAAACCCATTAAAACAATCATCCAAATTAAATAATTAAAATATTTAAAACACATCTCACAATTAAATAATTAAAACCAATTAAAATAAACTTAAATTAAATTAAATCACATTCACCAATTAAATTGAACTTGAAATTAAGTTAAATTAAATTCCTAATTTAAATAAAACACATTCCTAAATTAAATTAAATCACCTTCCTAAATTAAATAAATCATATCCTTAACTAAAAAGAATAAATCAAAAATTCCCCTAATTAGAAGATTTCCTTATCATATACTAAATTAAAAGATATCCCCAATTAATACACAAATCATATTCCTTCCCCAACAAGGTAAACACCCTCCCTTAGCCTATAAAAAGAACCCTTAACCCACACACTCAAACCCTGGCTAGCTAGCTCATTCACACAATATTCATACAAGAAACAATCTAAAGCCACGCCCAAAAATTGTCCACATGCTCCCCCAAACCTACGTCCTCACTCAGTCCACAAGCAAACTCTCTCGCCACCTAGCCCCATTCAGCGTATCCCTCACCAAAGAACCTTCATTCATGCCACAAGAAGCTTGCCTTACACACGCCACGCATCAGCCTTCAGCCACGTTACTACTCTTTAGTCTAGCCACAATTTCATATCACAAACCACCTTCACGATAGCCACGCAATCCCTCAACACTGCCTGCCCTCCACGTGAAACAAATCCACCACAAAACTGCCAAACTCAATAACCACAATACGCCAAAACTGCCTCCAACTACCCCTTATTGATCACACAAAACTGCCTCCAAATCAGCCCTATAACTCACGCCGAACTGCCTCTTCACTGCCCTGAAATTTAAGCCCACTGCAGCCCCCTTCACAGCCCCTATAACTTACGCACACAGCCCCCTACTGCCCCTATTGTCCACGCAAGTCAGCCCCTTAAAACTGCACCTGAAATACACCCCAAAAACAGTCCTCAAATCTCTGAAAACAGTCCCCAAAACAGTAGCCTAATAGACCTGAAACAATAACCAGAAAATAGCCTTAAAACAGTAGAGAAACGGAGTGAAAACAACAACCCGAGCAGTGAAATCGCGAGGAAAATCGTTGGATTAGTGAACCAGAAAAGTTGCGGAGTATCAACCCTTCCAACGGACGTGTAACGCGCTTTCAAGGAACGACAAAAGAGGTTAGACCTGAGGGCACCCTTTTTATTCATTATCTTTCGTTTATTTTATTTAATTTGAATATTATCGCATGAGAGTCGTTTGAGGCATGATATGATTGTTGGATGAGCGGGATATGTGTTCCCTTTTGTGGTATATCGGATGGAAACCCGAACGTAAATTCCGTAGCCGATTCCGAATGGACGGTAGTATTGTCTGCACTCGGGATACAACGCCACGTACCACTTAAGATACACGTATCTCGTTTCATCCAAATTTGTATTTGAGCATGTTATAGTCTTTAGGTTATTCGTTTATTATTTAAAGCATGGTTTAATTTAGTTTGTTATTTATTTGTTAAAGCATATTTAGGTGTTCTTTATGCATGTATTAGTTATGATGTGTTTGGATAATGATTTATACATGTTGATTTAATGGTTTAATATGCTCGTTGTGTTATATTGCGTGGAGTTATTGGATGAAAGCATGTTAGATCTAAGTACCATTGAGCATGAATGTTGAATAGATTCGGTTAGTTTATTGCACAAATTATATCATCACAAGTGACATAAGTAAGGGACCATTCCGAACCCAACGGTTTGAGGTATTCCCTTGCGAGGGGTGAGTGCGGCCTTAAATCTTTGTCCCGGTTCACACCGGGTGGCGACTCCATGTTATTTCGTACTTCCCAACTAGGACGCGAGCTTAGAACAGCGTCGCCCAGGTTCTGTTGTCTACAGTCTGGCGACTCCACTGGGGATTTAAAGAATTGGCCTCGAAATCATTTTTTTGTGATGTGTATGATTTGTGCTTTAGTTGACCGTTTCTATAGTGGGTTGATGGGGTTTTAACCAAAGGCACTGTTAAAGCTAGGTGATGGTTGGGTGTCTTCCTTCACTCACTACCCTTCGGGGAAAAGCTGTGAAGGCACCTAGATAAATCATTACTTGTAGCTCGTCGTGACAGACTAGTTTGGAGGACTCGTTGTTTATTCCTGACACCAAGCGATAAGAGCCTAAGGGGCTTGGGTACTTAAGAGAGCCTCGCTCCACCCTCCCTCTGGGGAATCTACAACGGGAAATCCATTCGACAGTTAGTCACACACCGTAACTCGTTGGCACGTACCGTAAGGTATAAAAAGGTGCACTCACTTGGTCGCTTGAACCCTTGAGTGGGGAGTCCTAGTTGTGGGTAATCCTTCGTCAAACGAGAGCCTTTGTCCACACCTCCGTAAACCCACATGTGAACCATAGTTGTATGACCTATTGGGGCCACCCTTTATGCTTTTGATAACCCCATGCATATTATGTCTCATACATCCCATGCATCTCATGCATACATGAATCATGTTAAACCTCGTGTCTTAAAAGCCATCATAGATATCCGTTGGGTTAGAAAAAAGATAGACTTGTCAAAAGGAGAGTTTAGCAACATTGGCATCGGGAAAAAGGAAATTGAGAAACAGAGAACTTTACTGCAATGATAGAAAGACCATGGGGGCCTTCAAAAAAAAGAAAGAAAAAAAGAAAAAAATAAGAAAAAAGAAAAAAATAAGAAAAAAAGAAAAAATTGTTGTTTGTTTTTAGTCTTTGATAGTTAGACATAAATCCAATGATGAAATTGATTGCTTTAAGGTGAAACCTTAGAAACGATAAACTCTTGATGTGCTTTTATCTGATACTTTGAGTGATTGATCTATGTTAGACTCGTAAGCACTTGATTATGGTTCTTAGCGGTGAAAACCTGAGTAGTTTGTAAGGTGACTAGTTGAAAAAGATTATAGGTCGGTGAATGACCATTTGCCTAGATGTCTATCCTGACTTGCTTGTGTTATGATGTGTGGTATGGTTGAAAATAAAAGAAAAAGTCTCTAAAAAAAAAAAATTGAACCACCTATAACCGATAAGCGTGAAGCTACCCATGGGCGAGTATTAGGACCACCATGAGGAGAAATGCTACCTTAAAGGGTAGGTGTGTTGAAAAGAAAAAAGAAAGGAAAAAAAAAACAAAAAAAAGAATGAAAAAAGAAAAGAAAAAGAAAAAAAAAGAAGTTCAAGATGAAAAGAAAAAATGAGAGACAAAGGAAAAGAAAGATAAAACCATACCACATTGAGCACAGAAAAGCAACTGCAGGCATAACTGAGACATCTAGGTTGGTTTGACCCATCGATCCCGATTTTTGAAACGAAATCATTGAGTTAGCTTACTTAAGGGTCAAGCTGCAAATGAACCTTTGTACACACACACTTTGAGTCTGGCATAGATCATTTATTCAAAAACTCAGATTTGAGTTGCATTGAATGTTTTGAAGGTTCTCTGGTTTCAATACTGAGCATTCTTTGAGGGCAATAATATGTGTAACTATTGGGACTATTTCGTAGCATGTGATATAATAGGATGATATGGGAGGCCCCACCATGTGGTTCATCTTGACTAAATGCAAACAGCGAAGAACAGAAAGCTAAATCAAGACTGGGAGCGACCAGTCTACCATCTCGTGAATCCGGGACATAACAAGAAATTGAGCCATGAGACGAGAGAGAATATTGTGCAATCGCCTGGAGAACTGGTGGAAGACCTAACCCAACAGAATAGGAAATTCATGCATGCATGCATACACGTAACGTATTTTTGCATTCTTTTTGTGTTTGTTTCGTTTTGCATTCACAGGTTACAAAGATGAAAAAGAGAAAGCGGCAAAGACAAGCCAACCAGAATCAGCAATATATGAGTAATAGTTTTGGGGATGAGTCCCAAGGGGCGAGGCGAACATCAGTATCAACTTGGGGGTGAGGCCAACGTTGTCAGTATCAGTTTGGGGTGAGGCCCACATAAGTTTCAGTTTGGGGTCGAGGCCCGTATCAATATTCATTTGGGGATAAGTCCCAGGGTTGAGGCCCACATCAGTATCAGTTTTTGGGCAAGGCCCACATCAGTTACAGTCTGGGGCGAGGCCCCACATCAGTATCAGTTTGGGGCGAGGCCCACATCAGTATCAATTCAGGGTCGAGGCCCACCTTATCAGTAGTTTGGGGAATGAATCCCAGGGTTGAGGCCCACATCGTCAGAGTTTCAGGAATAAATCCCAGGGGAATGAATCCCACATCGCTAGAGTTTTGGAGTGAATCCAGGGAATGAATCCCAAGTCCGAGGCCCACGTCGTTAGAATTTGGAATGAATCCGGGAATGGATCCCAGGGTCGAGGCCCACCTTATCAGTAGTTTGGGGAATGAATCCCAGGGTCAAGGCCCACATCGTCAGAGTTTCGGGAATAAATCCCAGGGAATGAATCCCACATCGCTAGAGTTTTGGAGTGAATCCAGGGAATGAATCCCAAGGCCGAGGCCCACGTCGTCAGAATTTGGAATGAATCCGGGAATGGATCCCAGGGTCGAGGCCCACCTTGTCAGCAGTTTCGGGAATGAGTCCCAGGGTCGAGGCCCACATTAGACATCAGCATCAGTCTGGGGCGAGGCCCATATTAGCATCGGTTTCTGTCGGGTATGGCACTCTGGGGGCGAGGCCCACATCAATTCAGCATCAGTTTCTGCCGGGTATGGCACTCTGGGGGCGAGGCCCACATCAATTCAGCATCAGTTTCTACCGGGTATGGCATTCTGGGGTCGAGGCCCACATTAGTTCAGTATCAGTTTCTGCCGGGTATGGCATACTGGGGGTGAGGCACACATCAGCATCAGATCGAGGGCGAGGCCCATATCAATTCGGGCACAAGGCCCAATGGAATAAAGCCCACCTTCAAAACAACTTGGGAATAAAGCCCACATTCGGTACAGTTCAGGAACAAAGCCTGCATTCAGTTCAAACTCGGGAATAAAGCCCACATTCAGTACAGTTCGGGAATAAAGCCTGCATTCAGTTCAGTTCAGGAAGAAAGCCTATATTCAGTTCAGTTCGGGAATAAAGCCCATATTCAACACAGTTCAGGAATAAAGCCTACATTCAGCTCAGTACGGGAATAAAGCCCACATTCAGTACAGTTCGGGAATAAAGCCCACATTCAATACAGTTCAGGAAGAAAGCCTACGTCCAGCAAACTCGGGAATAAAGCCCACATTCAGTACAGTTCAGGAAGAAAGCCTGCATTCAGCTCAGTTCATGGAATAAAGCCCACATTCAGTACAGTTCGGGAATAAAGCCTACATCCAATGCAGTTCGGGAATAAAGCCCACAGTCCAAACAATCAGGGAATAAAGCCCTATCTCTACACAGTCAGCAGTTCGGGAATAAAGCCAAGGGAACAAAGCCCACTCTCTACACAACTCGGGAACAAAGCCCACAGATGGTTCGGGAACAAAGCCCAGGGGTCGAAGCGCCTCACCATCATATCAGTTCAGTTCGGTAGTAATTCCTATAGATCGCAGCATCTTGCAGGGATGAACCTCAGGGGTCGAAGCACCTCACCACCAGATTAACTCAGTTCGAATCAACATGGCAAGTCAGGTGGCAGCTGGCGAGCCAGGTAAGTGAAAATGCATTGCACGTACTTTGATAGGATTGTCATTGTCACACACTGCACAAGTCCCATCAAAGTGGGGGCGACTGTAGGCATTGCATTTTTGCATATCAGCCCGATGATGAGTCTCGTATAGAGACACTACCTCTTTAGTTGTGAAAGTCGCGGGAAACGGACGTTGGAAGGGTAAAGTTGGAAATTAGCATTTTGTCAGAGTTAACTCGCTTGTTTCGCTTCGGGTTCGCTTGTTGGACCTCTGTTTTAAAACACACCAAACCCATTAAAACACATCTCACAAATTAAATAATTAAAATATTTAAAACACATCTCACAAATTAAATAATTAAAACCAATTAAAATTAAACTTAAATTAAATTAAATCACATTCACCAATTAAATTGAACTTGAAATTAAGTTAAATTAAATCCTAATTTAAATAAAACACATTCCTAAATTAAATTAAATCACCTTCCTAAATTAAATAAATCATATCCTTAACTAAAAAGAATAAATCAATCAATTCCCCTAATTAGAAGATTTCCTTATCATATACTAAATTAAAAGATATCCCCAATTAATACACAAATCATATTCCTTCCCCAACAAGGTAAACACCCTCCCTTAGCCTATAAAAAGAACCCTTAACCCACACACTCAAACCCTGGCTAGCTAGCTCATTCACACAATATTCATACAAGAAACAATCTAAAGCCACGCCCAAAAATTGTCCACATGCTCCCCTCAAACCTACGTCCTCACTCAGTCCACAAGCAAACTCTCTCGCCACCTAGCCCCATTCAGCGTATCCCTCACCAAAGAACCTTCATTCATGCCACAAGAAGCTTGCCTTACACACGCCACGCATCAGCCTTCAGCCACGTTACTACTCTTTAGTCTAGCCACAATTTCATATCACAAACCACCTTCACGATAGCCACGTAATCCCTCAACACTGCCTGCCCTCCACGTGAAACAAATCCACCACAAAACTGCCAAACTCAATAACCACAATACGCCAAAACTGCCTCCAACTACCCCTTATTGATCACACAAAACTGCCTCCAAATCAGCCCTATAACTCACGTCGAACTGCCTCTTCACTGCCCTGAAATTTAAGCCCACTGCAGCCCCCTTCACAGCCCCTAACTTACGCACACAGCCCCCTACTGCCCCTACTGTCCACGCAAGTCAGCCCCTTAAAACTGCACCTGAAATACACCCCAAAAACAGTCCTCAAATCTCTGAAAACAGTCCACAAAACAGTAGCCTAATAGACCTGAAACAATAACCAGAAAATACCCTTAAAACAGTAGAGAAACGGAGTGAAAACAACAACCCGAGCAGTGAAATCGCGAGGAAAATCGTTGGATTAGTGAACCAGAAAAGTTGCGGAGTATCAACCCTTCCAACGGACGTAACGCGCTTTCGAGGAACGACAAAAGAGGTTAGACCTGAGGGCACCCTTTTTATTCATTTCTTTCGTTTATTTTATTTAATTTGAATATTATCGCATGAGAGTCGTTTGAGGCATGATATGATTGTTGGATGAGCGGGATATGTGTTCCCTTTTGTGGTATATCGGATGGAAACCCGAACGTAAATTCCGTAGTCGATTCCGAATGGACGGTAGTATTGTCTGCACTCGGGATACAACGCCACGTACCACTTAGACCACGTATCTCGTTTCATCCAAATTTGTATTTGAGCATGTTATAGTCTTTAGGTTATTCGTTTATTATTTAAAGCATGGTTTAATTTAGTTTGTTATTTATTGTTAAAGCATATTTAGGTTGTTCTTTATGCATGTTATTATTTTATGATGTGTTTGGATAATGATTTATACATGTTGATTTAATGGTTTAATATGCTCGTTGTGTTACATTGCGTGGAGTTATTTGGATGAAAGCATGTTAGATCTAAGTACCCTTGAGCATGAATGTTGAATAGATTCGGTTAGTTTATTGCACAAATTATATCATCACAAGTGACATAAGTAAGAGACCATTCCGAACCCAACGGTTTGAGGTCTTCCCTTGCGAGGGGTGAGTGCGGCCTTAAATCTTTGTCCCGGTTCACACCGGGTGGCGACTCCATGTTATTTCGTACTTCCCAACTAGGCCGCGAGCTTAGAACAGCGTCGCCCAGGTTCTGTTGTCTACACCTAGCTTAGTACGTTGGTATATTGCCTTCCATGTATGTCTTCCTTGAAGACTTATAAAGTACCAATAGGCACAATGCCTTATGGTACATCAACTAGTATACAAACTTATTGATATACATGGAATCCATTTTGGACTCATGACACTTTGTCATAATAGGGAGTCGATACCTTGTATCACTACCTCATACGTAATCAGTTGGTATACCTTAAAAGATTAACATCTTTATGAGGTGAGATCAGAAACCCATACCCCAGGTTGTTTTCTAACTCTCTCTGATCTACGCGGTTCTTATGTACTCGAAGATTAATGGTATAGATTCATCATAGATGAACTATTTGTGTTCCATTAAGGACTTCATGCCTTGAACAGTATTACTCCGATTTTCATCGAGTATCACTATCCTCTCACTGACCACTGCATATCGGTATTCCTCTCAGGAAAAACCGCATGGTGAGCAACAATCACATTGTTCTCATGTGAGATTTATAAGTACTATACTTATGGTTTCCCTTAGGATAACCTATATTGGCACTTATCCAATTTGGGTCCTTAGTTTGGTATTATCCAAACATATGCCTAGCATCCCAAATAGTCAGGAATGAGAAACCCGGTTTCTTTCCCGTTCATATCTAATATGTAATCTGTCAAACAGATTATTATGGAACTTTATTCTAAATAAGTTATTCCACTGTTAAAACTTATCCGTTGAAGGAAATAGTAGCTCAAAGCGACTCATGATTAGCCTTATCATGTCTAACATGATTCGGTTAATCCGTTCGGACACACCGTCACTTTGACGTGTTCATTTGAAAGAATACTATACTCTTTCAAGTATATAAGAAACTTATTGCTTAAGTATTTTCCATTACGGTCTTACCGTGACGGTATAATACTATAGCCGATCTGTTTGTCTATTTCGTGTCGAAACTCTAAAAAGTTTCTGATTTGTGTTCTTCAAAAGAAATACATAACCATAACGTGATGCCACATCCGTTAAGGTCACGAAAATTCATGTTCACATCTAGCCTAGCTAGATATGGGCCCACAAACTTCACCATGAATAGGGCTAACAGATCGGTGGCCCTTTTACTATTACCAAGTAAATAGTATTTTAGGTACTTTACCTAATAAACTAGATTCGCAGACCTTATTTGAATAGTCAAATCAGTCCTAGTACCCACTCTTCAAAAGTGTGGATATACGAGTCTCGTTAAATTGTGTCCTAGACAACAATGCCACAAATAAGTCTCTATTGATCAAATCAATTTGAGCTATTTATTTGTCATTTTATATGTTTGAGATTTTATTTATATTCAAAATATAAATTCTGTTATTTACATCTAATGTATTTATCTCAATATCATCTTTATATAATAAAACACTTAGTGTTCTATAATATAAAGGTTTTATCCGCAACGGATTAAACACTGATATAGAGATAATGTCTCTAGTCAAACTAGTTACATTATAACAGTTCCTAATTTAAGTACACACCCGAATGGTAGTTCCTAAACTTAGGTATATACGGTCGAAACAGCGACTTTCGTCTTGTTTCCGATTCGCAGAGCAATCTCAGCTTGAAGTCAGTATCCTGCTCAAAGCAGATTCTGAACATCAATACATATATTTTATGTACCACACTAAGTATTTAAAATCTAATTTCAATACTAGCTGTGAACATAACTAAGACAAAAAATTTTAAAGTAAGAGCCTTGCCCTTTCTTAATTCCTTCGTGTCTGCCATATCCAAATGGTAGTCACTTTGGGATATTTCAATTATCTTTTCAATATTTCAGAAACCTTTGGCCAAGCCTTGGGTTTCGGAATATCGAAACGATGTGCACCTCGTGCTACATGCCCAATTGCAAACTTTGACTTTATCTCCTCTAGAATAGTCAATTAATTCTCCAAGAATTATAAATTACAATTTTAATACTTCTTAAATCTAAAATTAGATTTATGACAAGTATATTAAATTAAGCATTAAAGTCATCATCACATAAATCTTCCAAAGATTTTATGCTCTACTTATTTTGCTTATTTTGGGCTTAAGGTATAATAAGTTATTTTATCAAATAAATTAACCTATTATTTATTCCCAATTTGAAAATTAAATCATTAAAATATTTCAATCCCAGATTATATTTTAAATATCCAACTTTTCAATTTTATCTTGATTACAATAGTCCAACTATTTAATCAACGATTAGTGGTACTGTATATATTATAATGATTATAATAGTCCAACTATATAATCAAATATAATCCAAATTAATTAACCTCAATTACATTGATTACTATAATCCAATTATAAAATCAACTGTAAACTGAAATTAATTAATTCAAATATATTGATTAATATAATCCAATTATATATAATCAAGTATAATACAGTCCAACTGTTTATTAAAACAACAATTTAAATATTAGTCCAACTAACATTTAATCTAATGACGAAATAATTTAAATGAGCGCGTATGGCGAGTAATTGAACGAGTATTGCAAATTCAATTCTTGCCTCTCACTATTTTTCGTCGAGCCTCTAACCCTCTGTCGAGTACTCGGGAAACCATGTTTCCTAGTGGGCTAGGATCCCGTTAAATATCACACAATCTTGACTTTGGCCAACAAATTGTATGATAATTAACTAGGTAGATCTCGAAGATCAATTGGATCTTATCCAACTCCTAGATCCAGTAGGTGGACATCCAAGTCCCAAACATATATCTTATATATGCCTATACATCGAATGTATACCCAATTTTTCCTCTGAATCAACTAGGTCTTGCTTTGGCACAACAAACCTAGTGATCCCAGTCAAGCGCGGACCCATTGACATGGAAGCTTCGTAATCAATGTCAATGGACAAGAAGTGGTCTTGACTTTGGCCAACAAACCACAACTTGGACACGACACCGATATGGAACAAAGCCTCGTGATTAAAACACATCTTTGACGGACAAGGGCTTGACTTTGGCCAACAACCCTTGCCAATCTCGGATCTTGAGTAAGAATCACTCAATGGAAGGAAAAACACTTGATATTTTATGAGGGTTTTTCGCGTGCAATTGGCTACCAATTTATTATCTTTGTTAAGGTCTCATCATCATACACCCTTAAACATGCATTCTAAACACATAATAAAGAGCATATGATAAAATAATAATGATATGCGGATGGATACTTTACATTGATCCTAGATCAAATCTCTCACTTTCTCTCTCCCGCTAGCACAAATATTTCTTCTTACCCGTTGCACTAAACTTCTAAAGAACCTCATATACATAGAGGGGAATAGGTGAGAAGAGAATACAAAGAATAGGAGATAAGGCTGGACACGCAGGTCCAATTAATAAATCAAATTTATTACAATTTCCAAAATCGCCCCACCCAGCTAATATCCATCCGATATACATTATTCAAACATCACAACCATGTATTCATACAAGCATGTTATCAATCAATCTAATCAAATTAATTAATCTTGATAATTAGTGATCATCCAATGTTCAAACAAAGATTTGATTTTGTTCGAGTCAAACTCGTTTTGCGAACACGTACTCAAAGTACGATTTCTCAAATAAAATTAAATTACATGATTAAATCCAATTTAATACGTATTTAATTCTAATTCATTATTTAATTCCAAATTAAATATTACACTTTATAAAAATAAACCTTTACGACTTAAATTCCAAATTTAACCGTTACGGGTCTCAAAGCCCGATTAATATCCAATATTAATTTAATTAAAGTCTAATGGGCTTTTATTTAATTTCTTGAGGCGTGGATTGGTCAACTCGAGTCAAACCCGCAACCAAAGTCCAATCCGGGAGTTACCCCATAAGCCCATAAATTAATTTAGGCCCATTAGGCCCAATTAAACGTTAAAGGTTCATTAGTCGCATTTGGGCCTTTTGGAAGCGGTTTTGGGCCTAATTGGATCCAACCAATTTTGGCCTAAACCAACTTTGTAGAACAAAGTCCAATAAACCCAATAACAACTTTAAAAGCCCAAATCCAATTTTAAGCCCAATAATTTAATTCCAAAAATTCCAAATTTTCCAATTAAATTACCTAAAGTGTATAGCATTATTAATTGCCCAAATCAAAGTTTCCAAAACATCAAATTTGTCCAATTAATCATGCTTAACATCAATTAATCATGTCCAACATAATTAAATCAAAATCAAACCCAATTTATACATGCTAAAGTCTCGGCCAAAGAGGGAAATTATGCCCAAATCAAATTCAATCCAATTGAACCAAATTAAACATAAATTCAACATCCCCAAATGATTTGCAAGTCATCCAATGAACAAAAAATCAAAAATCCAAGACAATGGGGCACTTGCCAAATTCGGCCATCACAAGCAAATTGGGGAAAAATTGTTCCAAACACTTTTCATCAAATTGATCTAATCAATCATCAATTAAACAACATTCAAGCATTCTAAATCATCCAATTTCATCAAACATGCTCAAAATCAAGTTTACCCAAATTTGTCATGCCCAAAATTTGGGGAAAAATGGATCCAACCAAATTTATGAAATTGATTATGCACAACATCAATTCAACCTCATTCAGCATACTATACTAAACAATTTAATCATTTGATGCTCAATTGAGTTTACCCAAATTAAAGTTTTGGCCAACAATAAGCAAATTGGGGAAAATCAATCCAATCAATTTTTCTTCTTCAATTGATTACATATAACTCTAATTAAATCATATACAAGCATTCTTAAACAAACAATTTGTCAAAATCATGCTTAAATCAAAAAGCCCCAAATTTAGCTCAAGAACCCTAATTCGTTTTATGCAACCAATAGCTCAAGATACCATTGTTGAGTTTAAATCAAGTCCCAAGGATCACAAACATGCATAAAAACGAATAGAATACACAAAGGAGTAAGGCGGAATTCATACTCACATTGATGGGTTTGATGCTAGGAAGAACAAGATGCGTTTTTGCTCCTCCATGAAGCTCGGCAATGGCTTCTTGATGAAGTGGACTGCACGATTTTGAGCCTTCTTCCTCCTTGTTCATTCGGCCATTGATGAACCACCATTGAAGCTCCAAGATTCAAGCTCCAAAAACCAAATCCAAGCTCACAAATTCGTTTCCCTATCACCATAATATAACCCTAGGTGTGTGCTAGCACTTCTTCATCTTCTTTGCTTCTCATTTGCTCGGTCAAACCAGAACAAAAACAAGAAGAAATCGGCTTGAAGCCGTGAAGAAAGAAGAGAAAAGAGAGGGAGAGGAAGAGATGCGTAAGTGTGGTGAGAGAGAGAGAGAAAATGATTTTAGTTTATATACTTATTTTATTTTCCAAAAACAAAAACAAATATATAAATCATTTTCATATATATATCAAAAGTCAAAAAGCAAAAGTCTATTATGCTTTTTCCAACAACCATATCACTTCTATTTTTTACTTTAAGTCATATCACATCACTTTAATAAAGTGACACGTTGTCAAGTCACATCACTCAAAGTGACAATTGATTTGACGCATGATGTGACTAACGATTTGACGCTTGATGTGACTTGCGTGCCGCGCTCGAATTCGAAATACGAATGCGCTCGCAATCACTCTCGGGCTCGGGTTCGCTAATTCCAAATTAACGAATTTTCCGTCGCGTCGTAATTAAATGATTACGCCTAGCGAAATCACTATTCACGTCGCTAACGAAATAATTCTAAATTAATTCGTTCGCCCGAATTAAAATCTAATTTTAATTCCGCGTCGAAATCCAATTTCTAATAATATATCAAATATATTAATTTATCGATTAATTCCAAATTAATCGTTCTCTCTCTCTTTAACTAATATTTTATCCCAGATAAAATATCTCCGCAATTAATCCCAGATTAATTTTCTCTCTCTTCTAATTAATCCTAGATTAATTAAAGTGCGAGTTATACATCATCGGTGAATCTTCAGGAAGTGACCCATGAGATCTCCGGATATGTTGGCAGTAAATACGGTCGTCGGACTACCCGAACACGTAAGTACCTCGTACTACGTTTATAGCGATTTACAAGACAAGGTTGGCTTCTAGCAAAGCGCCATGCCTACCCAATTCTCCAGAAATATTCTTACAGGAATATATAGATCTGTATCAAGCGTAGTATACCGTAGTATTGTGTATATCAGCCTAGTATCGGATAGTCACGTGCTAGGGCTGGGGCTGGATAAGTGTCTGCCCCGTCCGAAGCACATGTCGGATGTCTGGTAACTAGTCTCTATAATCGGATATACATGACCTTGTCATAATATCTCGATGGCCGGCCAGCACTTAAGAGCACTAATACCGTATCCTACGTGACATCATCTCCACTATAACTGAAGTGATACTTCCGTCTCGACATCACACCCAATACACTACGACTCTCTGATAAACCCAGAAGTGGTGTACGCAGAACCGATTAAAGCCCTGTACCACCAAGACCAAAGTCTACCGATTATCGCAAGTATTTGCGATGCAAGTCTCAGGTTAAGACTATACACACCTACCTTGATTTCGTAAAAGGGAGAGAGAGAGAGTTAAAGTGTAATTAGGTTTATATATTTTTAATTTCCAAAATTAATAATAATAACACCTTTTACCATTTTTCAAAAAGCAAAAAGTCAAAAGTAAAACATCAATCAATGTTTTCACTTTTACCCATCACTTTTATCTATCACATCAAGTCACTTTAATAAAGTGACAACATGTCTAGTCACATCACATCACTCAAAGTGACAAGTGATTTGACAATTGATGCGACTAGTGATTTGACGCTTGATGCGACTTGCGTGCCGCGCTCGAATTCGAAATACGAATGCGCTCGCAATCACTCTCGGGCTCGGGTTCGCTAATTCCAAATTAACGAATTTTCCGTCGTGTCGTAATTAAATGATTACGCCTAGCGAATTCACTATTCACGTCGCTAATGAATTAATTCTAAATTAATTCGTTCGGCCGAATTAAAATCCAATTTCAATTCCGCGTCGAAATCTAATTTCGTATAATACATCATATTCACTGTGACTGGAGTGATACTTCCGTCTCGACATCACACCCAATACACTACGACTCTCTGATAAACCCAGAAGTGGTGTACGCAGAACCGGTTAAAGCCATGTACCACAAAGACCAAAGTCTACCGATTATCGCAAGTATTAGCGATGTAAGTCTCAGGTTAAGACTATACACACCTACCTTGATTTCGGCCTCCCATAGACACATAGTCATAATACCAATGGGATTCCGAGGGTCTATCCAGAGCGAAGCTGTTTCCCGTACCATCGGTGAAACACGACCTCCTATCGCATTTGCATAAGTATCCAATACTTATATATATGAGAACTATACCGTTGTGCCCTCACAACGCGCACAAGTGCAATACTAGCCTATTCCGCATTATCGATGTCCTGTCTCGATAATACTACGACTAGGGATATTAATGATTAATCCTTCGTGGACTGATACTGTCTCATATCATTGTCAATCCAGGAACTAATCATATGGACCTCTCTTCATTTATACATCTAAGGTGATCTAATCACAAATGATGAGAGTACAATCTCCTTTGTCACATAGTTAATTTGTACAACAACACCGTGATCTGTACAAATAGTGACGCTATGGGTCATAATTGTCCAACAGAACATGTCTGGACTTAGAGTGTCCCACAATATGAAGTGTACTTATTGAGCACTTCGATAGATGATAATTTTTGATAATAAATAATAGTTTGATATTATAATTAGCAACTAAAATAATTAAGTGTTATTGGATAACATTAATTATTTACTTTGACCTAATTGAATTAATCCAAAATCACATAAGGGCTTTGTTGTAATTTCATAAATATCTCTACCATTGGTGGATATTTTGATAATTATAAAATATGTAATAATAGATGTATTTGGCTTGATTTAATTGGATTAAATCAAAATGATAGAAAATGAACTAATCAATTGATTAAATTTTGTCTAGATTTAATTGGATTAAATCAAAGTGGTAGACAAAGGTGATTAATCACACTTAATTATACATATTTGGACAAAATGGATTAGGCCCACCTAGAAATTGATTAAAATTTTTATTTATTAAAATTACATAAGCTTCATTGTAAAAGGCAGGCTTGAGCAAGTTCTTAAACAAGCAAGCATTAAGGAAAAACATAAGAAAAAAATAGCCTAAAGAAGTATTTAGAGAAGCTTTGGAAGTTCTCTACAATTTTCAAAAGGATGAGAATATTAGATCTTTGGTTCAAGCTTACTCGGTAAGTTTGATCTTCTCTAATAAGCTATTTTTTTGTATTTGATTCATAATAATATCGCTTGAAGTGAAATGAGGCTAACATATTTGTGTGTGGATGCTTTGGAAGCATAAACACAATATGCTTGTAATTGAGTAAAAATATTCATGTTGGGCATGAACATAAAATAGAGTTGGAACTCTAGATGAAAGCTTGGAGCTATGGCCATCAATTTATAATCACTAACCACCTTTGAGTGAACTAGAATTGTTCAAGGGTTACTTCTTTGTGGGATTCTTATTTGGTTTGTATTTAGATTCAAAATTTACGCATGTATGTATTTTGAATAAATTTAATGTTTTTATAAAAAAATATTTGATATTTTTTAAAGCATGATTTTATTCTTTAACATGTGTTTGTATTGGTTTTGATGTTAGTGTTTATGGAAGGTTGAAAGAATATTGGATTAAAATCCTTTTTCCATAAACTCTCTTTCCAGGTTGAAAGAATATTGGATTAAAATTCTTATTTCCATTAGCTTTCTGGAAAGAGAGCTAATGAAAATAAAAGAAACAAATGCTTTTTTTTTAAATAAAAAATAAAAATTGAGTTTGTGTGTGCTGAGCTTTACAGTACGCGTGCAAGATCACGCTCGTGCGCGTGTGATGGCCTTTGAATTTTGTTCATGTCCATTTTTGATCTTCCGAACTCCGATTCGCCCTTATTTTTTTCCTATAAACTTGTGATGAAATATAGTTTTTCATTAAATTATTTAAAAATACACTCATGCTTGATATCTACAGGTTACATCCACTTTTAATTGCTCGAGACACTGATCCGACCTTAGGGGTCCCATATCCTCCCTAAAATGCGTTTCATTGGTCAATGAAACCATTTGGTGGGAGACCTAATTAGGGAAACCCTTCGCTGATAGAGTTTAAGTCTGACCCTTGATAAGCCTAGATATAAACCCCATATGAAACTGTTGGAAAAAATAACCAAGCCCACAGATCAACAAGAGCAAACAAAATTATATAAAATGAATGAACAATATTGAAGTATGGCGGAATCATACTCACAAAAATCGGAATGCGGATGCGTTGATGAAATGAAAACTTCTCCTTTGTGCAGTGATGAATTCGGCCAAGGTGGAAAGTGCAGCTCCAAGCTTTGTTTGATCCTCCCAAGCTCAAGGATTAGTTTCCCTAACACCTTTGTATGATCCCTTGAAGGTGCTAGCCTTGTTGTGATTTTGAATGCACAACTTCTTCAAATCTTGCCACAAAAATTGAAGAATGGAGAGCCCAAAACTGCATGTAGTTTCGGCAATGTAAAAGAGAGAGGAATTGAATGATTTTTTGTTACAAAAATCAATTTATATTTATGCCATAATATTTATTAAATTAATAATAAACTTATGACACAAATCATGCAATGGCTTAGAGTGTCAAACACTCAAACTCCATGCAAAACCATTGAGTGTATTGTACACTATCACCATGCAATGTAGTAACAATTAAATAATGCATAAAATGACATGTGTCATGTGGGCCCCACACGTTTCCAAATGAAAGTGGGCCCACGCACACTCACGCGTTCGGGTTCGATATTTCCGAAATACCGAACTTACGTCGCGACGTTAATTAAATCGAATTTAAAT
>SKCR01054430.1:0-29610 GCA_019454045.1 Zanthoxylum bungeanum | reverse complement strand
TTAAACTCTTTAATCAAATATTATGAATTATTAACTCTGCGTTATTCCACTGAAAACTCAAAGTTGAACTCCCGTTACTGTAGATGGATAAAATAAAACCGAACAACTTTGGTATCCATCGATATAGTCATTATATATGGATATAGCCCTTCACGAATATCTCATAAATAGAGCTGGGTCAAAAGTCTGTTAAATCCCTCTAAATATTTTGTCTCTTAAGCACCATTGATTCTATAATGAACAATTAATTCATAACAATTATGAATATAAAACTTTATATTCGCTATAGAAAAGTTGAGCTAATTGTTCAAGTCCCGAATCAACTCTTAAAAAAGATTTTCTTTTGCTTCTCGTAAGAAGGAGTGAATTCCATATCTATGTAAAACGTTCTCAGCTACACACCAAACCATATCCCCAAAATATGTAGTTATTGGCCGGGAATGCAACACTAACCTCACCATAGTAAATCAAAGGACATAGCCTGTCATGCAAGAGTTCGTAGTACACTCAAAATTAAGATCGAATCCATATATTACCATCTATTAGATAAAATGAACTTCTTCGGTTAACGAATATTAAAAGAAATTCATATTTATCTGAGTCTAGTCCTATATGATCTCATCATACAAGGTGCCTTCATTCCCATGTCACTACATGAACGATCCCGGATCAAGGTCGTCATACAAGTATAGAATGGACCGCAGCTATAGATAAACCATAAATAAAGTACCCTATTTGTTTGCTCTCTACGGAATATTTAGATTACTAACTTCATACTTAAATCCTCTTGTGCATCAAACATACACTAAGTCTGAAGGTACAATAGTAATCAAGGTAAACAAGAGAATTGGATAATATGCGATATAAATCAAACAACTTTGATAAAATGAATAATGCATTTATTATTATTACAATAATCAATTCCGTTTTACAATACATAAAACTTTAAGACATAAATCCAACAATAACGACCCTCAGACGTAAGATATATGACTTATATAGAGCTTCCCACCATAACTAGAGGGGAATAAATTAGTAAGAAAGCAACACCCAAATCGAAAGTTCAGTAATGATACCATAACTTGTCATAAAATTTGGAGCTTCGAGAGAAGTAATGACTTAAGAGGTTTAATAAATTGAGATAAGTAGAAGGATTAACAGAGGGCGTATAATAGTATTTTGAGAGAAACCTGAATGAGGTTCTCAACAATGGATAGTATGACCTATAGTTGGAAATAAATGAGGAGTAGAGTTGAAAGAGGTAATTCAACTAGTTCCTGGCAGTAGTACCTTAGTATGGAAACCAATACCAAATATGTAAATAAGGGAATCCTGAGATTATAAATGAGCAGCATGTGCTACTGCAACACGCAAAGCTAGAGAGACCACCACAATCGAAAAAGAGTTTAAGACCAACCCACCCTCCCAACCCTCGTTACATAATAGCAGTAATAGGGGGATCCCGATGTTCATTCCAAAGATGTTTCCAGAAAAAAGTGAATCTGTGGTGTAGTATAGTATCATATAAAATAGGATAATAGACATTTAAAAAATGACATACTTCGGATAAGAAGAACGAGATTGTATAAGAGCATAAGAGAATAGGAAAAAAGACTCTAAGAAAAATATTTAAAGGAGGAACTATCAAGATAAAATGATAAAAGGAATAAGTATTAGTCAAGCAATGACAGGAATACGAGAGTGACAACATTAAACATGACTAAGGACCTATAGCAATAGACTTTTCCATTTAGGAATTGAAGAAGAAATGTATCAACAGAATATATTGTGGGATGTATAACAGCGAGCCCTTGGGCGTTAGTATACGAATATTGTTGAGACCAGGACAACACCTAACAGAATAAGACTGATGAGTGGTAATTATATCACTATTTCCCACTCATTTGACCTAATATTATGTATAGTTTCTTGGGTTTTGTGAACGTTTTGATGTGTTTTATTGTTATTTTGCAGATAAATATAAAGTTTGGGAAGCATTGGAAGCAATTTGGAGCCAAAACAGTGAAAAATGACGAAAAAAATGGTATTTTGGTAATTTGGCCACGTCACGACGCGCAAGTCTTCGACGCCGCGGCGTCTAAAGTGCGCCGCATGCTAACTTGCGCCGGACATGTGTACCAGTCAGAAGAAATTTGCTAAAATGCGCCATATGCTAACGTGCGCCGATCATGCTAACGTGCACCGTGACACGTGTCATCATCAGAACCGATCATGCTAAAATGCGCCTAGACACGTGTCGCGATTCTATGGTGCCGACACTCCGCGTGACACGTGTCACCTTCTGAATTGATCGAATCATCGGTGAATCATCTTCTGCCACGTGTCAAGATGTCATTGGACCGAATTTTACAGTGTGCCACGTGTCAAAATCCTATTGGGCCGACGAAATCCGCGTCAACAGTCAAAGTCAAACCGCATTTGATCGAGTAAACACAAGCCAGCGTCCCGACGCAAGAAGGATTTTGGCGTCTCGACGCCGACCCAAATTTTTGCTTATAAATTGAGGTTTTCTGCACCTCATTTGATGTGCTTTCCTTGGGATTTTTTCCTTGTTTTCATAGGATTGCATCTATTTTTGTAATAATTAATTTATGTAATTTTAATTTTAATTTTAATTTCAGTTTTTATTTATTTTTGTTTTCTTTATGTTTTGCAGTTAAATTTCCGCTGGGGTAAAAGGTGAAACATTTAATATAATTATCTAGGTAAATCTCACTTAATTATAATTTATAAATTATAATTTAACCGGATTAATTAATGTCAGACTTTATTTCCGCCTATATGGTTGGGTTAAATATAAATTACTTTACCGCCTATATGGCTGGTCTTTATGTGACAGATAATTACCGCCTATATGGCTGGTGTAATTGGACTAAATGGATTACCGCCTATATGTCTGGTTTTAAGTGTTTAACATTATTAATTCCTGAGAAAGTAGAACATAAAATAATTTATATTTTATAATAAGTGAGATTCCTAGATAAAAAATATTAATTGTGGATCCTCTAACCCCATCATTTTATTCTAGGGAAGTGATGAAACACAATATTACTAGGCTTAATAATTGATTTAATTATTTATTGGGTAATTCTTTAGTTTGTTTATTGAGTCTTAAGCTTAATGCTTCTTGTTGTCTGATCACCAATAAGATTGATGTGGTAAACTTAAAATGAACTAGACATAGGGATTTTAGGTTTCAGCCTTAGACTCAATAGCCCACGATCTTCCTTGAGGATAGATAACCCTTTAATAGATTTCCTTACAGGATAGACATATACCTGTCGGGCGGGGGTAACCATAATTAGAATTTAATCTTAATGAATCCTGGTAATTTGGTTGACATAGACATATGGTTCAATTGGGTTATACTGGGTATTTGCATCTAACCATCGACAGAGGCTTTTGCATATTTTCGTGTTCCAGGTTAGCAAACTAATTTATTACACATATATAAGAGAATCAATTCATCTTTCTAATAATATTGTGTGGAGTCACAACCCCAGATCTTTGAGTCTTTTGTTATTTTCCTTAGTATTTTCTTTTGTTTATTTTAATTAAGGAAAACTACATTCAACCAACCAATCAAACAATCATTCTCTTCTCTCCTTTAATTAGATATTTGTAAACAAATAGATTCAACATAATAACAACGGTAGGAATTAAGTCCTCGTGGGATCGATATTTTTATACTACTTGAACGATACGTGCGCTTGCGTTATACGCGTGTGTTTACGCACCGGTCAAAGACTGTGGGAGTAATTAAAAGTGGAATATACTGGAGTGCAACTAGGCAAAAGAACAAGTCAGTTAAAGGTGGTTAACGAGATCTATATAGCAACAATTTAAAGAGTATGAACTTTAACCAGAACCCCGCGTCGCCAGCGTCGACGTAAATAGTAAGCTAGAGGTATATGAAATTTGACCACGAACTGCGAGCACTAAGCCCCACAGGTAGGCAGAGATAGAAAAGCTTGAAGGAAAGATCGATAAGCATTGGGTTTTCCGAGAAGAATAGAGAGTTAGATAGTTAAGTTAAAGGAGAATGCTAGGATCAGATCGATCCACGTAGAACTGAGAGGATCAAGTACGATAAGTTCTATAGTGCAAGGAGGATTACTTTTGTATATAGTTATCCCAGAATTAAGCAAGATATGAAAAGCGTACATAGAGAACACTAGTATTTCAGGGGCTCGAGTACCAGCAAAGAAGAACCTGAGGTATTACTCAAAGTAGGAGAAACAAAAATCTTGGTTTTATACAAGAAATAGTGATTACGTTAAACATAACTGTAATGGATCAGGGGTTTTAGGGGGAATATCGGTAACGCAGCGAATCGCGGAAAATCAAAATTTTCCGATTTCAAAATTTTTTCTCGGATCAATTAAATAAACTTATTTATTTAATTATCCAATTATCAAATTCTGAAAAATTACACAAGAGATCAAATTTCTTGGTAATTACCGAATTGCCCCAAAACTTTGTAAATTGATTATTTTAGCCCAAAAATTATCAAATATAATTTTGGATGATTCTAAATCATTTCTAAAATATTTTTCAACACATCTAATGCATCAAAATCAGATTTCACACAAATCCCCAATTTTTAGTCTAATGCCGTGAGCCACCCAAAATTTTCAATTAATTACAATTTGGTCCCTTTAGTTCAAAACATGCCAAGATCAAATCCAATCAACCTAAAATTTACATGCATCATATTCATACCATAATACATCATATATGAAAAGCCCCAAATTTGGAGTGGGTTATGAACCCTAATTTTTCAATTTCATCAAATTGTCCAATTTCACCAATTTTACAAAATCCAACACTTTAATCCATTCAATACTTCACCAATCTAGCCTCACCACTTTGAAACAACTCTAGAACAATTCTAGGTCACCAAGGAGTGGCTTACCAACTCTAGAATGGCAACTTGATTTTCCAAAAATCAAAAGTAAAGCTTTGAAACCATTTCAAGCTTACTTACATGCATCAATCTTTCATCAAAGTTCACAACCAATAAACACAAACTATAAGAAGAGAGATAACACCAAAGCAACACAAAAAATTTTCAAGTTGAAAACTTAAAGAAAAACTTACAAACTCAAGATTTCCAAGCTTTTTCCTTTAGCCTTCAAGCTTTTCTCTCAACTTCTTTTGTGTATGTTTGGTGTCTAATGAACTTATTTAACCCTAAAAAATGAAACAAAACAATATATACTTCCCAAAATTGGCCTTGGCCGAAATTGTGATGTATATATAATATCTAGATTTTTTTATTTTGTTTCAATAAAGCTTTAATCAACTTGTATTAACAATCATCAAACCATTTAATGATTTTCTTAAGTCAAATAAGCAACTCAAAAAATATAACACTTATATTTAATTAGGGTGTTGGCCGAATTTTGCAAAATAAAGGAAAAAATATTTTCAATTTTAACATTTAAAACAAATATCTAAGAATCATCACATTTGTAACATTTTTCTTTAATTAATAAAGTCACAATTTACACTATAATCATTTCCTAACTTTATCATTTGGTGAGATATTTATATTTTAATTATATTAATCATTTAACAATTAAATAATTAATTAAATACAAATATCTCAAATATATGTATTATATTTACTTTAAATATCTCAAATACATATATTAATGATATATGTCAAATACCTTTATTTGACAATTTATTAATGTGTATTTAATAATATCATATATTAAATACAAATACACATTAATTAGGAAATGACGGTTCGGCCCGTTCGCATGTATTTTTCGTTTAACGTTTAAACGATTTATAAATAATCATCATTATTTATAAAAGTCGCCCTAGTGCTCTACGAGTATATTTCATTAGTGAGACTCTCTAGATTCAGGTATATCCGTCACAAAATCCAATTTCGTGTCCATAATTTACCCACCCGTAAATTATGACGACCACAGATAAACTAGCTGAATCATACAGGTCGAGGTCATTGCATACGTATAATCCCTCCGTCACAGGTATCCGGATAATCCCAGAGATATAGATGTAAACGTCAAATCTCTATAGGTATTATCCGTCGACGTTCTATTAGCAATCTATAAATAACATTCGGAACTTACTTCCGAAGTATACTATGGCCATAGATTTAACTGATTGCTAATCACATATGGACTACCTATGCTCTTATACAGAACTGACGGATCCTATCTTGACACACACAGGATATCCTGAGGATAGGTCCACACCCAACGAACAGGCAGAGGTCTGATCTAAATAGATCGGTGACGTGACTGCCATCTAAGTGTGGAGGATGTCTCATACATCCACAGTGGTATCTCAAGTCGAAGGACTACTCAACCCGAGAAGATTCTTATTGACGTTGGTGTACCATCCATTAAGAATCTTCGGTGAGTCGTTCAGTGTTTATCCACTATAAACACCTACACGTCTATACGAGTCTCCCAGACTCATGGTTCATTGGGATAAACCATCGGACCAAGTCTCGATATACGACATGTACTGGTCTCAACGGATTTGACTAACCGACCCGTGTTAGTAAATCTTGACCAGAACTATTTGATAATATACATTTAGCAGTGACACTTCCCAATGTCAATTACAAACTAGTTTTGTAACTGTGTACTGCATTATATATTATCGGTTTGTCTAATATATACATATCACTAACCACATTTAGTTTCAATCTAATCGTAATAGATCGAATACGTATATAAAAACAAGAGGTGCAACCATAAGAAGTAATATTATGGAAAAAGGGATTTCGTATTCATGAATCAGACATAAATACGGTCCGGATTGGCGCTCTGAGCACCAACCCCAACAATTTCTCCCACTTGCTCTAGTGCCAATCCACGGTATCATATACACATCTCAATGTGTATCGTATACACATGGCCTCAAAAGCTCACCTAGCACTTAAGAGGTAGGCAACAAGAAGTAGGTCCGCTATTACATATTGAGTTTGTCAAACAAACTCCATCGTTTCCCATAGCAGCATCATTCATATTTTGTAGAATCTAAATTATACATTAATATGACTCTGATGCTACATCAGTATTGTGCTACAACTACTGAGTTGTCCAAGTATTTAGGGATCAAATCCAAAATACTATGCGGACAACCGCAAGCACAACACCAATATAAAACTTCTAATTTATAAGGTCACTATGCAACTTCATAAGTCAATACTTCATAAGTTGCATCTAATTCCACTGAATAGTAGAATCCTTCGTGACACTCCCACTGCATCTTTTGTGACTCTTTATGACGTAGACTGTCTAACGTCATAATTAGTCTCAAAACTAATATGACCCTAATGGTTGCAGACTGTATTCTCCATGAATTAGAAACTCGTTCTTCATATCTCAAAGATCACAAAGAACGTGTTTCAAGATCCATCATATGGTCTATAGGGTATCAAAATAACTCGTAACAATTACGATAAACTCGATATCTTTAATCGCACATAATAAAGTATTCATTATGTCATCATCAAATAATACATAAGATTGATTAGACATTCTAATCAATATCTCTTTCGAAAAAGGAATCATCATTTTACGAAAGATGAATACTATATATAAGACACACAATAACTGTCAACAGTTATACTAACTGTCATACAGATAGCCTTGTTATGTCCTTTATTAGATCATATCTAATGCACGACTAATAGGAGTATCTCACAAGTCTCAAGTTTTATATCTTATATAAAACTTTATATCAAATATAACAGAGACTACTCCCACTGCTTTCACGGAGTAAAGAAGACTTAGGTAAATCTTTTACCTTACAAACATCTCATTATTACTATAATAATGATAATGTTGTTAGGATATATAACACTAGAAAGTAATTTGTACGCTCTCACTAACCCTTCAATCACATATGTATTCTCTATACTTTGACAAGATCAGACAATCTGACTGATATCAAAAATAGAGAACACGGATTTCCGGAAGACTTATCCGAGTCTACAATAGGCTCTATAAGCTAGCACACTAAACTGCGATCTCAGCAGAACACAAACTCTAGGGCCATTCCAGAATGAACTCTTCAAACAAAGAAATCACAACTGATCTCTTATCTGAATAAGTCATTCAAAAATGCCACTTTGCATTCTTTAGCTAAAATGTACAGTTTAATATCAACATTAACCAATATATCTTTAATTGTTCAATTAGTGTGACTAGAGACAAGTTTCCTCAGAATCTACAATAGATTGCTGAGTATAACTTTTCTCACTGTCATACTAAAAGGTCAAACCTTTAATAAGCTCACACTGTTTTCGCTGCGCAAACAATTAGCACATATCATGAACTAATTCATAATGAAAGCTTAATCAAGTTCAAAACTTGATCGTAGTAAGCTATGAACAATCTTAGATCTATGGTTCAATGGTGAACTTCCAGAATCGATATCAAATATCGCTTCCATTATAAGTTATAGGATAATTTTCTTCAAATAAGAAAAACAACGAACCATTAAGTATCAAATACTCGTAAATGATTCTGATATCCTATTAGACTTATATAGAAGATGTATAAGGGTTGTTTCATCTTATTAATTACGTAGTTCCAATTATAGTTTATCATTCTCACATTTGACTTCAATAAGTCAAGTCTTTTCTACAATTGTTAACATCTGATGTTACACACCAAGTAATAAAACAATTTTATTACTTAGGATCGTAGGAAAGATATTCTATTAAATAGAATACAATATTCTATTAAACAGAATAAACGATAAACTTTTACTTATACCTCCGAGGTGTAAGTAATTTCCATTATATAACTATTATATAAAAGAAAGATTCAAATCTCAAACTTTTCAAGATTCAAATTTTCTACCTATACATATCATATATGTAACTGTAGAAATTAATGGAACCTAAATTAAAAAGATGAACTAGTGTTACTGGAGCATATCCCCAAGAGTATTGAAACTAATTCGGTAACATTCAATATCAAACGAATCAAATCATATAAGATTCGACTGCTCCCACTACTCAATTCCATCAAGATGGAATCGTGGAAGAATAATATTGAATAAGAATCATATTCACTGAATAACCTTAGAACTAATTGCTTTAAATTCATATGTTTGATCGTATCAAAGATCTTTGAACAGTTCAAAGACATGTAATGAATTTTAAGGATAAAATTCTCAAAAAACTTCAGATTGAATATATTTGAACAAGTCAAAAATGTTCAATCTACATTTCATCAGAACAAATTGAAAGTTCTTGATACTTTCAAGACGTTCAATATGTGTTCCTTCAGAAACACGTAACTAAGTTATGACAATTCATAAACTAAGTTACGAAGTAAAGAAAACTACCTTAAGCAATTACAATTCATTAAACTACATACATCTAATGTATCAGTTTAATAAATCTGGTGGTCCAATGACAAATCATTGGTTAAACGAGATTTTAATCACCTTCCGAATACAATATTCATTAAATGGATAAGGATATGTGGTGTGATCTCGTATCAAACCATCATTTACCATACGGAATAAGCATCCAATGCTTAAGTGATAAAATCTCATAAAGCACCGTTCTAAATTATTTACTTTACCGAATAATTTTTCTTAATGTTTATCTCTACGTCAATGACACTACTAGTTATATTTAAAATATATAACAATTGTTTATAAAGAACAAGTAACTATCCAATAGTCGCGAGTTCCGATATCAAATATCAAAACAATCGTTAACTAATATTTTAAATAACTAGACGGGAGATCTGGTATCCAATACCTATAGTTGTAGTATTGTGAAAATCAATATTTTCTATACACAACTATACGCATCTCTTTTCTTTAGCTTTATTATTTGCATTCAACTATTCACAACAATTGCAAATAACTGATTAGCAAATTGTGTTAGACACATTACCTCTAAAGGTAATTAAAGCTAAGAAACCTCATTACTAGATAAACAAATACCTAATGGGGCTTTCTTAATGCTAGTAAAGAATCTCGAGACATGAACTAATTCAAGTCAATTCTTACTGCATAAGAAACTATTCTCTCTAAAGTATTATATCCTAAAAGGGATATCTATCTAGATTATCTATCATGACTTAGAAACTAAGTCATTAACCATCTTGATTTTTCAAGAAAATCGGAACAACAGTTCCCGATGGTTTAGACCAATCTAATAATATCCTAGTCTAATAGTATCTAGAACCTATTCTAGAATAACTGCAACCAAGAGTCAAGTCAGATAACATATCAAAATATGTGTGCAGTAATAAAAGTTCAATTCTATATAAAAATAGAATAAGGAAACAAAAAAACGGCAATTTCCATAATAATACACACTGCCTAAGTTATGGAATTTTTAAACTTAGCAGTGCCTCCCACTATTTTACGTAATACCGTAATCCCCAACGGAAAAATGAGAATTCAATAATTAAATCGAATTCCATAATGGGAAGTGGACCCCATGAATATATTTCGACTCACAGCAGAGGCACGGTCTCGCCTACGTATATTCACAGGTAGACAACTCATTTGTCAATCACTCAATAGTGACTCCGAGGTTCCGGTCCTGGTCGTTTCTCGTTGTCGCTGCTAAGGCAGGCCCACAAGGAGACGTACCAAGGTTAAACTCGTCAATGATAAACTCAAGTTACTTGCGTAACCCTGACAGCTAGGGCACGTTCAGGATTCCGCTTTCGCTTGAATTTATCTAGTATCTAATATACATCCGGCATAAATAAATCTCTATCGGCTACACCCTCACAGCAGAGGCACGGTCTCGGATGTAGTCACGAAAAAATATTTATAAACCGTATTGACAAGACGGACCAAGAAACAAGTATTCCAAATACCAGTTACTTTAAAACCTTATTAAGCGGGGATATTCCATAAAGTGTCATACACTTTAAATTTAATCAAATTAAAAGAAAGCATGCATGTATCAAGTAAAGAAAAGAACAAACATTAGATTTTAAAGGGCTAATCATATCGGGGTGTCCAGAATCAGACTCGCTCTGATACCATTTTGTTGGGTTTTAAGGGGGAATATCGGTAACGCAGCGGAATCGCGGAAAATCAAAATTTTCCGATTTCAAAATTTTTTCTCGGATCAATTAAATAATTATTTATTTAATTATCCAATTATCAAATTCTGAAAAATTACACAAGAGATCAAATTTCTTGGTAATTACCGAATTGCCCCAAAACTTTGTAAATTGATTATTTTAGCCCAAAAATTATCAAATATAATTTTGGATGATTCTAAATCATTTCTAAAATTTTTTCAACACATCTAATGCATCAAAATCAGATTAATCACACAAATCCCCAATTTTTAGTCTAATGCCGTGAGCCACCCAAATTTTCAATTAATTGTAATTTGGTCCCTTTAGTTCAAAACATGCCAAGATCAAATCCAATCAACCTAAAATTTACATGCATCATATTCATACCATAATACATCACATATATGAAAATCCCCAAATTTGGAGTGGGTTATGAACCCTAATTTTTCAATTTCATCAAATTGTCCAATTTCACCAATTTTACAAAATCCAACACTTTAATCCATTCAACTTCACCAATCTAGCCTCACCACTTTGAAACAACTCTAGAACAATTCTAGGTCACCAAGGAGTGGCTTACAAACTCTAGAATGGCAACTTGATTTTCCAAAAATCAAAAGTAAAGCTTTGAAACCATTTCAAGCTTACTTACATGCATCAATCTTTCATCAAGTTCACAACCAAAATAAACACAAACTATAAGAAGAGAGATAACACCAAAGCAACACAAATGATGCTAAGCATGTTAGAAATTTTTCATGTTGAAACTTTAAGAAAAACTTACAAAACCAAAGATTTCCAAGCTTTTTCCTTTAGCCTTCAAGCTTTTCTCTCAACTTCTTTTGTATTATGTTTTGGTGTCTAATGAACTTGTTTTAACCCTAAAAGATGAAACAAAACAATATATACTTGCCCAAAATTGCCTTGGCCGAAATTGTGATGTATATATAAATCTAGATATTTTTTATTTTTTTCAATAAAGCTTTAATCAACTTGTATAAGCATCATCAAACCATTTAATGATTTTCTTTAAAATCAAATAAGCAACTCAAAAAATATAACACTTATATTTAATTAGGGTGTTGGCCAAATTTGCAAAAATAAGGGAAAAAATATTTTCAATTTTAACATTTAAAACAAATATCTAAGTCAGTCATCACCCTTTTGACAACATTTTTCCTTTAATAAAAGTCAAAAATTTACACTAATAATCATTTCCTAACTTTATCATTTGGTGAGATATTTATATTTAATTATATTAATCATTTAACAATTAAATAATTAATAATTAAATATTAATTACCAATATCTCAAATATATGTATTATATTTACTTTAAATATCTCAAATACATATATTAATGATATATGTCAAATACCTTTATTTGACAATTTATTAATGTGTATTTAATAATATCATATATTAAATACAAATACACATTAATTAGGAAATGACGGTTCGGCCCGTTCGCATGTATTTTTCGTTTAACGTTTAAACGATTTATAAATAATCACCATTATTCATAAATGTCGCCCTAGTGCTCTACGAGTATATTTCATTAGTGAGACTCTCTAGATTCAGGTATATCCGTCACAAAATCCAATTTCGTGTCCATAATTTACCCACCCGTAAATTATGACGACCACATATAAACTAGCTGAATCATACAGGTCGAGGTCATTGCATACGTATAATCCCTTGTCACAGGTATCCGGATAATCCAAAGATATAGATGTAAACGTCAAATCTCTATAGGTATTATCCATCGACGATTCTATTAGCAATCTATAAATAACATTCGGAACTGATTTCCGAAGTATACTATGGCCATAGATTTAACTGATTGCTAATCACATATGGACTACATATGCTCTGTACACAGAACTGACGGATCCTATCTTGACACACACAGGATATCCTGAGGATCGGTCCACACCCAACGAACAGGCGGAGGTCTGATCTAAATAGATCGGTGACGTGACTGCCATCTAAGTGTGGAGGATGTCTCATACATCCACAGTGGTATCTCAAGTCGAAGGACCACTATGCTACTCAACCCGAGAAGATTCTTATTGACGTTGGTGTACCATCCATTAAGAATCTTCGGTGAGTCGTTCAGTGTTTATCCCTATAAACACCTACACGTCTATACGAGTCTCCCAGACTCATGGTTCATTGGGATAAACCATCGGACCAAGTCTCGATATACGACATGTACTGGTCTCAACGGATTTGACTAACCGACCCGTGTTAGTAATCTTGACCAGGAACTCTATTTGATAATATACATTTAGCAGTGACACTTCCCAATGTCAATTACAAACTAGTTTTGTAACTGTGTACTGCATTATATATTATCAGGCCTTTGTCTAATATATACATATCACTAAACCACATTTAGTTTCAATCTAATAGTAATAGATCGAATACGTATATAAAAACAAGAGGTGTAACAACTAAAAAGTAATATTATGGAAAAAAGGATTTCGTATTCATGAATCAGACATAAATACGGTCCGGATTGGCGCTCTGAGCACCAACCCCAACAAGAATCCAAGTGATATTTAAGAATTAATGTTGTCATGGCAAGAGATAAAAAGGTTTTAAGCAAGAAGAACTAAGATGTATGAGACGGTAGTCATGAATAAACTCATAGTTCACGCAGATAATCGAGTAGAGAATGTTGAGCATAACTAGAGTTTATAAATGAGTTTCTTTTATGCATGGAGATAGTTGTAGCATGACGGTTATATAATGTGTTCAACATAAATTTCATAGATGAGAACGAAGAATTACCTCTTAGTCAAGAATTCGAGGGATTATTCACTGAAGCTCACAGACTTTGGTGCAGTATGTGCGAGCATGGAAAAAGGTATTATATATAAAAATCAGATGGTAAGGTATGATGAATAGTACATATGTTTACTAGCCAAGTAGTAAGTTATGATTTCTAAGTCATGGTATATAAGGTCCAACATGGTGATCACATCTTCCTTTGATATACTGACAGTGTATGAGAGACCGTCGAAAAGTAATATGATATAGTTGATGAAACAAGATTGGTTATGAGCATGCAGTCAGTTGAAAGCTGGTGGTCTAGGAAATAGCGTGTGAATCCGGTGACTTTTGGTTTCAATCCTAAAGGGGATTCGAGGACGAATGTTATTTAAGGGGGGGAGAAAATATAACTCTCTGGTAATTCCAATGACTATTATATTATAGGTGGCATAATATATGATATAAATCATACTCAAGCATGTATGTGCTAGTGAAATTACATTACGGACCTTCGATAAATCCATTGCAGTTCCGATACGAAATTTATTTCCGGTTCAACTCTCAATAGTCCTTAGTATTTGGGTCATAACGTTTTCATACGATCTCCGATTTTTATGAATTTTATATCGTCAGAAAGGTACGCCCGAGACCCACAACTTGTACGTTGGAAAATTTTTCAAATTCGAAACATAAGTAAGTCTACAGTGGATGCTATAGTAAATTTCGAGAATGGCCTAGACTTGAGTGATGTGGCACAACCTTAGCCACTCATTTCATTACAAAAATTAGCCATCTTCCTATAAATATGGGACTATTCATTTATCTCTCTTTCAAGCCCAAAAATGAAGGGAGCAAAGTCAAAAATGGAGGATCTCATGCTTCCTCTATTCCTCTTATCTTCATTTTTCAAGTCATTCTTGATCCATCCAAGCACATTTCCAAGCATGGTAAGCTTCATTTCTCTTTTAATCCTCTCATTTTTTAGTTTTGGCAAATAAAATAAAGCCCCAAATTTGCATCATGCATACCATAAGGATTGGATTTGTTTAATTGTCCTTGATGGTGTTGTTAACATGTATTTTGAGAAGTGTCTTGATAGTATTAGCATGAAATGAAGTCTTTATGTGTATGGATGTGTTGGGGGAAATTATGCTTTGTGTTGTAGTTAGAGAAGTGCTTATATGAAGGTGTAAGTGGGATGATAGTGTTGGAATTGATTTGGGCAGTGATAATGGAGAACTGGTATTTGGCCTTGAGATCAAGTTAGCGTCGCGATGCGTATGGGCTAGCGTCGCGATGCGTATGGGCTAGCGTCGCGACGCTGAACATGAAAATACCATCTACCTCGGGTCAGTATATGTGGGAATCATGCTGAAGATGAAAATACCCTCTACTTTAGGTTTATCATGTGGGAGACTTGGGTCGATCGTGTGGGAGACTCGAGTCGGTCGTGTGGGAGACTCAGGTCGGTCATGTGGGAGACTCAGGTCAGTCATGTGGGAGACTCGGGACGGTCGTGTGGGAGACTCGGGACGGTCATATGGGAGACTCGAGTCGATCATGTGGCAGACTCGGGTCGGCCGTGTGGGAGACCCAGGTCGGTGGTGTGGAAGACCCGAGTCGGTCGTGTGGAAGCCTCGAGTTGGTCGTGTGGAAGTCACGACGTTCAGCACCTGGCGTCGTGATGCAGAACATGAAATGCTCTTTGTTTCAGTCTAATCGTATGAGCATCGCGACACGCAAGACTTGGAGTCACGATACACATCAAGACCAGATTCATTCCATTTTAGTTTTGCCCTATGATGCTAAAGTGCGTTAGCACGTTAGCTATCCTGACACGTATGCAACATGCATGAGCATCCACTACATCCATGATTATGATTAGATTCTAGTTTATATATGTTAACCACTACATCCAAAATCATTGGCAATAGATATCAATCAGTGAGTGGATACTTTATTTTATGTTTTCTTGATTTATAATTTAAAATGTTTCAAGTTTTAAAGTTTTATTTGTTTTGAGGTTTTAAATTGATAAAGAATATGCATAATGATTAAATATTTCCCTCTCAGCACTTGTTTAATATTTTCATGATTTCTGAATTATCTATATGTTTCCGCTGAGATGCTCGATTGATGATATGTTTCCACCCCGATGCTTGTTGTATGTTTTTATGTTTTTATTACTCACCATATATTTCCGTCGGGAAGCTTGTTTAAGGTCTCATCCATCAAAAATGGATTGACCCGCTACCTTATCGACAAGGGATCATTCGTTCCTTGCTCAGTCTTTACACGCGACTTGGGCGTTGAGCGCTTGATATGTTTTTGACGATACATGCATGAAAAATGGTTGTCTCAGTTAGTAGAATTCTTAGTGACACTTCAACTGTATATTTTGAGACCTTTTATGACGTAGATTGTCTAACGTCATAATTAGACTCAAAACTAATATGACCATAACGGTTGCAGACTAAATGCTCCATGAATAAGAAACTCGTTCTTAATATCTCAAAGATCACAAAGAACATGTTTCAAGATCTATCCAATGGTCTATATGATATCAAAATAACTCGTAACAGTTACGATTAAATTGATATCATTAATCGCACATTATAAAGTATTCATTATGTCATCATCACATGATACATAAGATTCATTAGACATTCTAATCAATTACTCTTTTCGAAAAAAGGAATCAACATTTACGAAAGATGAATACTACATATAAGACACACAATAACTGTCAAACAATTATACTAACTGTCATACAAATTGCCTTATTGTGTCTTTTATTAGATCATATCTAATGGACGACTAATAAGAGTATCTCATAAGTCTCATAGTCTTATATCTTATATAAAACTTTATATCAAATATAACAGAGACTACTCCCACTGCTTTAACGGAGTAAAGAAGACTTAGGTAAATCTTTTATCTCACAAACATCTCATTATTACTATAATAATGATAATGTTGTCAGGATATATAACACTAGAAAGTAATTTGTACGCTCTCACTAACCCTTCAAGCACATATGTATTCTCTATACTTTGACAAGATCAGACAATCTGACTGATATCAAAAATAGAGAATACGGATTTCCAGAAGACTTATCCGAGTCTACAATAGGCTCTATAAGCTAGCACACTAAACTGCGATCTCAGCAGAACACAAACTCTAGGGCCATTCCAGAATGAACTCTTCAAACAAAGAAATCACAACTGATCTCTTGTCTGAATAAGTCATTAAAAATGCCACTTTTCATTCTTGAGCTAAAATGTACAGTTTAATATCAACATTAACCAATATATTTTAATCGTTCAATTAGCGTGACTAGAGACAAGTTTTCTCAGAATCTACAATAGATTGTTGAGTATAACTTTTCTCACTGTTATACTATAAAGGTCAAACCCTTAATAAGCTCACACTGTTTTTGCTGCGCAAACAATTAGCACATATCATGAACTAATTCATAATTAAAGCTTAATCAAGTTCAAAACTTGATCGTAGTAAGATATGAACAATCTTAGATCTATGGTTCAATGATGAACTTCCAGAATCGATATTAAATATCGCTTCCATTATAAGTTATAGGATAATTTCCTTCGATAAGAAAACAATAGAACCATTAAGTATCAAATACTCGTAAATGATTCTGATATCCTATTAGACTTATATAGAAGATGTATAAGGGTTGTTTCATCTTATTAATTACATAGTTCCATTTATAATTTATCATTCTCACATTTGACTTCAATAAGTCAAGTATTTTCTACAATTGTTAACATCCGATGTTACACACCAAGTAATAAACGATTTTATTACTTAGGATCGTAAAGATATTCTATCAAATAGAATATAATATTCTATTAAACAGAATAAATGAATAAACTTTTACTTATATCTCCGAGGTGTGAGTAATATCCATTATATAACTATTATATAAAAGAAAGATTCAAATCTCAAACTTTTCAAAATTCATCAGATTTTCTACCTATACATATCATATATGTAACTGTAGAAATTAATGGAACCTAAATTAAAAGATGAACTAGTGTTACTGGAGTATATCCCCAAGAGTATTGAAACTAATTCGGTAACATTCAGTATCAAACGAACCAAATCATATAAGATTCGACTGCTCCAACTATACAATTCCATCAAGATGGAATCGTGGAAGAATAATATTGAATAAGAATCATATTCACTGAATAACCTTAGAATTAATTGCTTTAATTTATATTTTGATCGTATCAAAGATCTTTGAACAGTTCAAAGACATGTAATGAATTTTAAGGATAGAGTTCTCAAAAAACTTCAGATTAATATATTTGAACAAGTCAAAAATGTTCAATCTATGTTTCATCAGAACAGATTGAAAGTTCTTGATACTTTCAAGACGTTCAATATGTGTTCCTTCAGAAACACGTAACTAAGTTATGACAATTCATAAACTAAGTTACAAAGTAAAGAAAACTACCTTAAGCAATTATAGTTCATTAAACTACATACATCTAATGTATCAGTTTAATAAATCTGGTGGTCCAATGACAAATCATTGGTTAAACGAGATTTTAATCACCTTCCCGAATACATTATTCATTAAATAGATAAGGATATGTGGTGTGATCTTGTATCAAACAATCCTTTACCATACGGAATAAGCATCAAATGCTTAAGTTATAAAATCTCATAAAGCACCGTTCTAAATTATTTACTTTACCAAATAATTTTTCTTAATGTTTATCTCTACGTCAATGACACTACTAGTTATATTTAAAATATATAACAATTGTTTATAAAGAACAAGTAACTATCCAATAGTCGCGAGTTCCGATATCAAATATCAAAACAATCGTTAACTAATATTTTTAAATAACTAGACGGGAGATCTGTTATCCAATACCTATATTGTAGTATTGTGAAAATCGATATTTTCTATACACACTATACGCATCTCCTTTCTTTAGATTTACTATTTACATTCAACTATTCACAACAATTGCAAATAATTTATTAGCAAATTGTGTCAGACACATTGCCTCTAAATGTCATTAAAGCTAAGAAACGTCATTACTAGATAAACAAATACCTAATGAGGCTTTTTAATGCCAGTCTAGAAACTCGAGACATGAACTTATTTGTGTCAATTCTTACTGCACAAGAACTATTCTCTCTACAGAATAATATCCTAAAAGGGATATCTATGTAGATTATCTTTCATGACTTAGAAACTAAGTCACTAACCATCTTGATTTTTCAAGAAAATCGGAACAACAGTTCCCGATGGTTAGACCAATCTAATAATATCCTAGTATAGTAGTATCTAGAACCTATTCTAGAATAACTGCAACCAAGAGTCAAGTCAGATAACTTATCAAATATGTAAGCAGTGAAATAAAAGTTTAATTCTATCTAAACAATAGAATAAGGAAACAAACAAGCGGCAATTTCCATAACAGTACACACTGCCTAAGTTATGGAATATTTTAAACTTAGCAGTGTCTCCCATTATTTTACGTAATATCGTAATCCCCAACGAAAAAATGAGAATTCAATAATTAAATCAAATTCCATAATGGGAAGTGGACCCCATGAATATATTTCGACTCACAGCAGAGGCACGGTCTCGCCTACGTATATTCACAGGTAGACAACTCATTGTCAATCATACTCGTTGTGACTCATGGGTTTCCGGTCCTGGTCGTTTCTCGTTGTCACTGCTAGGGCAGGTCCACAAGGAGACGTACCAAGGTTAAACTCGTCAATGATAAACTCAAGCTACTTGCGTATACCTGACAGCTAGGGCACGTTCAGGATTCCGCTTTCGCTTGAATTTATCTAGTATCTGATATACATCCGGCATAAATAAATCTCTATCGGCTACACCCTCACAGCAGAGGCACAGTCTCGGATGTGGAAAAATATTCATAAACCGTATTGACAAGACGGACCAAGAAACAAGTATTCCAAATACTAGTTACTTTAAAACCTTATTAAGCAGTGATATTCCATAAAATGTCATACACTTTAAATTTAATCAAATTAAATTAAAGCATGCATGTATTAAGTAAAGACAAGAATAAAAATTAGATTTAAAGGGCTAATCATATCGGGGGCCAAGAATCAGGCTCGCTCTGATACCATTTTGTTGGGGTTTTAAGGGGGAATATCGGTAACGCAGCGGAAACGCGGAAAATCAAAATTTTTCGATTTCAAAATTTTTCTTAGGTCAATTAAATAAACTTATTTATTTAATTACCCAATTTTTAAATGCTGAAAAAATACTCAAGAGATCAAATTTCTTGGTAATTACCGAAATACCCCAATACTTTGCAAATTGATCATTTTAGTCCTAAAATTGTCAAATACAATTTTGGATGATTCTAAATCATTTCTAAAATGATTTCAAACATATCTAATACATCAAAATCATATTTGCAACATAAACCCCAAATTTTTTTATAATTATCATGAGGCCCTTATTAGGCAAAATTGTGCATTTTGCTCTTTCAATGTTCAAAACACATCAAGATCAAATCCAATCATCCCAAAATTTTATATGCATCATATACACATCATAATACACTACATATATGAAAAGCCTCAAGTTTTGAGAGGGTTAAGAACCCTAATTTTCCAATTTCATCAAATTGAGCAATTTTACCAAATCTTTAAAATCTAATACTTTAGTTCATTCTTTACAACACCAAACAAGTCTCACAACTTTGAAATAACTCTAGAACAATTCTAGGTCACCAAGGAGTGGCTCAAAAACTCTAGAATGGCAACTAGATCATCAAATGACCAAAAGAATGCTTAATAACAACTTATAAGCTTTCTTTAACTATCATACATGCAAACACCCATTTTCAAAACTTCCAACACTCAAAAACATAAACAAGAAAGAGTAGAAAACTTAAGAACAATCTATGTTATAGCCTAGAACAAAATGAACAAATCTCCCTCTAATAGAAAGTTGGAAAAACTTACTTAATCTTTTGCTTTCTTTGGTTGTTCTTCAAGGTTCTTCACTTTTTCTCTCTAAATTCTTATGTTTTATTTTTGGAGGCTTAGAACTAGGTTAAACTTTTGAAAAATATAACACTTTATATATTATAGAGGGTGTGGCCGAAAATGACTATTAAAAAAGAAAAGAGATATTTCAATTTTCAACAAATTAAAAAACAAATATCTAAGTTATCAAAACCATTTTGATAACCTTTTCTTTTAATGAAAAAGTCAACAAAAAACACTAGTTAATCATTTCCCATAAATATAATTTGGTAAGACATTTATATTTTAATTACTTTAATCATTTAACAATTAAATAATTAAATAATTAATTAAATACAAATATCTCAAATATATGTATTATATTTACTTTAAATATCTCAAATACATATATTAATTTGTTGGACAATTATGACCCATAGCATCACTATTTGTACAGAACATGTTTTTGTTGTACAAATTAACTATGTGACAAAGGAAATTGCTCTTTTATCATTTGTAATTAGATTATCGGGATATATAAATGATAAAAGTCCACATGATTAGTTCCTGATTGATAAGATATGAGACAGTATCAATCCATGAAGGTTTAATAATTAAAACATCCATAGTCGGAGTATTATCGAGATTGGACATCGATAATGCGGAATAGACTAGTATTGTACTTGTGCGTGTATGGGAGCATAACATCATAATTCTTATATATTTAAGTATTGGATACTTATGCAAGTGTAATAGGAGGTTGTGTTTACTAATGGTACGGAAACAGCTTCGCTCTGGATAGACCCATCAGAATTCCATTGGTAGTATGACTATGTGTCTATGGAAATCCGAATCAGGGTAGGTGTATTTGGTCTTAACCTGAGACTTGCACCGCTAATACTTGCGACAATCAATATACTTTGGTTTTGGTCATCCAGGGCTTTAACATGTTCTTTGTACGCCTCTTCTGGGTATATTGAGAATTGTAGTGTATTGGGTGTGATGTCAAGATGGAAGTATCACTCCAGTTATAGTTGAGATGATGATCACGTATGATACAGAACTGATGCTCTTATATGTTGCGGCTATCGGGATAATATGACAAGGTCATAGTTATCCGATTATAGAGACTAGTTACCAGAGATCCGATATGTGCTTCCTACGGGGCAGACACAATTCCAGCCTCAGGCCTAGCACGTGACATCCGATACTGGATCGCAGTATGCAATACTACGTATACTACGCCTGATATAGATTACATATTCCTTTAAGAATATTTCTGGAGAATTGGGTAGGCACGGTGCTTTGCTAAAAGCCAACCATGTCTTGTAAATCGGTAAAAACGTAGTACTAGGTACGTACGTGTTCGGATAGTCCGACGACCGGATTTACTGCCAACATATCCGGGGATCTCATAGGTCGCTTCCCAAAGATTCACTGATGACGTATGACTCAGACATAATTAATCTGGGATTAATTATAAGAGAGAGCGAAGATTAATATGGATTAATTACAGAGATATTTTATCTGGGATAAAATATTATTGAAAGAGAGAGAACGATTAATTTGGAATTAATCGATAAAAATAATATATTCGATATATTAAACGAAATTATTTCGATACGGAATTAAAATTAGATTTTAATTCAGGCGAACGAGTTAATTTAGAATTAAATTTGATTTAATTACGTCGCAACGGAAAATTCGTTAATTCGGAATTAGCGAACCTGAGCCCGGGAGTGTTTGCGGGCCCACTTGCATTTTGAATCAAGTGGGGCCCACAAGTCACATCACGCGTCACATCATTAGTCATTCTTGTGATGGAAGTCACATCACTTTGAGTGATGTGATAGTTGTCACTTGTGATTGATTGTGGTGGTTGGAAGGCTTAAATGCCTTGTACAATTTTGGAAAATGTAATATGTATTTGATTTTTGAAATCAAACACAACACACACAACTCATCTATTCTCTCTCCCTCTTCCTCTCCCTCTCACGGTGTCGCGACGCCAGATGTGTTGACAGAATTCGCGTGGTCAAACAGCGTTGACCGTAAATGTGTGCCAGCGTCGCGACGCTGGGAGCTTTGGCGTCGCGACGCCAGATGCCGAATTTGCCTATAAATTGAGGCCTTCACCACTTCATTTGGTGTGCTTTCCTTGGGATTTTTTCCCTGATTTCATAGGAAGCATCTAGTTTTGTAAAATTATTGTAATATAAAAATTAATTATTTTTATTTTTAGTTTTTATTACAGCTTTTTATTTATTTACTTTATGTTTTGTAGTTAAATTTCCGCTGGGGTAAAAGGTGAAACCTTTAATATAATTATCTAGGTAAATCTCACTTAATTATAATTTATAAATTATAATTTAACCGGATTAATTAATGTCAGACTTTATTACCGCCTATATGGTCGGGTAAATATAAATTACTTTACCGCCTATATGGCTGGTCTTTATGTGACAGATAATTACCGCCTATATGGCTGGTGTAGTTGGACTAAATGGATTACCGCCTATATGGCTGGTTTTAAATGTTTAACATTATTAATTCCTGAGAAAGTAGAACATAAAATAATTTATATATTATAATAAGTGAGATTCCTAGATAAGAAATATTAAATGTGGATCCTCTAACCCCAGCATTTTATTTTATTCTAGGGAAGTGATGAAACACAATATCCACACTTAATAATTGATTTTCTTTTTATGGGTAATTCTTTAGTTTGTTTATTGAGTCTTAAGCTTAATGCTTCTTGTTGTCTGATCACCAATAAGATTGATGTGGTAAACTTAAAATGAACTAGACATAGGGATTTTAGGTTTCAGCCTTAGATTCAATAGCCCACGATCTTCCTTGAGGATAGATAACCCTTTAATAGATTTCCTTACAGGATAGACATATACCTGTCGGGCGGGGGTAGCCATAATTGGAACTTAATCTTAATGAATCCATGTAATTTGGTTGACATAGACATATGGTTCAATTGGGTTATACTGGGTATTTGCGTCTGACCATCGACATAGGCTTTTGCATATTTTCGCGTTCCAGGTTAGCAAACTAATTTATTACACATATATAAGAGAATCAATTCATCTTTATAATAAAATTATGTGGAGTTACGACCCTAGATCATTGAGTCTTTTCTTTTATTTTCCTTAGTATTTTCTTTTGAGTATGTTTTTATTTTTATTAGCAAATCCACATTCAACCTACCAAAAGCAATCAGTTCCTTTCTCCCTATAATTAGATACCTGTAAATAAATAGTATCAATAATTAATAACAACAGTAGGAATAAGTCCTCGTGGGATCGATATTTTTATACTACTTGAACGATACGTGCGCTTGCGTTATACGTGTGTGTTTACGCCGATCAGTTGTAGAGAATTCCCCAAGCTAGCAAGCTTGGTTCCAAATTCCAATCTTCTTCTCCTTGTTGAAATATTGTAGAGAACTTCCAAAGCTTCTCTAAACACTTTTTTCCTTAGGCTAATATATCTAATTCTTCCTTGTTTTACCTTCTCAAGCTTGATTAAAACCTCGCTCAAGCTTGTCTTTATAGCAAAACTTATGCAATTTTTAATTAGTAAAAGTTCTAATCAACTTTTATGTGGGCTTAATCTAATTTGTCCAAATATGTATAATTAGGTGTGACTAATCACCTTTGTCTACCACTTTGATTTAATCCAATTAAATCAAGACAAAGTTTAATTAATGGATTAATTATATGTCTACCACTATGATTTAATCCAATTAAATAAAGTCAAATACTAAATATTTATAATTACCAAAATATCCTCTAATGGTAGAGATATTTATTAAATTATAACAAAACCGTTGTGTGATTTTGGATTAATCCAATTGGGTCAAAGTAAATAATTATGTTTACCCAATAACACTTAATTATTTTAGTTGATAATTATAATATCAAATATTATTTATTATCAGAAATTATCGGCTACCCAAGTACTCAACGAGTACACTTCATATTGTGGGACTCTCTAAGTGCAGACACATTCGTCATATCAGCCTAACATATATGTACGCAATTCGACCACCTCTGAATTCACGAAGAATATGAACGACCTTTTTGAACAATACAAGTCGAGGTCATCATATTTGTTTAACAATCCCTCAGTCGTAGGCTATTTGAGTTGTGCTTAGAAAACATGTATTACACCGTCAAGTTTTTGAGACGCACATCTCACGTTGACATGTCCAAGATTTTTTACAACTAATCAGAATACCATTTCTGATATATGCGATCCACCCTAGATGATCGGCTTTGGCCAAAGTCTTAAGAATCGTAACTTACATACATAGATACCTAAACCTCTTATGGTACACATACAGGCCGACAGATCTTATCTTGATACACACTTGATTAACGAGTACATCGGTCCACACCCAACAAACATCTAGCTATCAGACCATGAAAGGTCTCTGACATAAATGATATCAAACTGTGGAGGATCACACACAAAATCAATGTTATCATATAGTCAAAGGATCACATATGCTACTCGACTCGAGAAGATTCTTATTGACCGTGGTGTACTTCCAACTATTAGGAATCACCTGCGAGTTATTCAATATCCGCTCTAATGAATACCCACATGTCTATACTAGATTCTCAAGCTCATGGTAAATCGGGTTAAACCATTGGAACTCCAATTCTAATATATGACATGTGCTAGTCTTCTAGGTTATATGAATTTGACGTATTCCAAAACCATGACTATGACTATTTACTTTAAGAAGTTTATAATAGTAATATTATCCCAATGTCGGACCACCTAATGTCCAGTATTACTACATGACTATTCTAAGGTCGATGTCATTCTTAGCATATTTATATATCAATCTAATGTGCATAATGACATTACCATTGATAAAGTTTGAAATGAAAATGTAGTTATTTTATTAATAAATAATAAAATATAATGTACAATACATTATTCGGATTAGATCTCCAAGCACCAACTCCAACATATGGAAGTCTTTCTATATGTTATACGCTACAAACAAGGTAAGGAAAATATTATTATCGATGCACTATCGGCTATCGCGAAGGTATGCTTTAGTTACTTCATTGAGTGCGAGAATGCTTGGGTTTGAATTTATTAAAGAACTTTAAGCAAGTGATACTGACTTCAGTGCTATCTATGTCGCATGTGAAAAGTCTACTTTAGTAAATTCTACCAACATGATGGGTTTCTGTTTAGAGAGAATGGATTATGCATTCCTTTTTGTAGTATGCGTGAGTTTTTAATTAGGGAAGCACATGAGGAAGGTTAAATTGGGCACTTTGGCATTGCCAAGACCTTAGGGGTATTGAGTGAATATTTCTATTGGCCTAAAATAATGAGAGATATTGAGCGTTTGTGTGATAACTGTTTAATTTATAAAAAGACTAAATCTAAGGTTATGTCTCATGGTTTTTACACACCATTTCCTGTATTTAGTGAGCCGTGGGTAGATGTATCAATGGATTTTTTATTAGGTTTTCATAGGACTAGGCGGGGTAGAGATTCTATCTTTGTAATGGTTGATAGGTTCAATAAGATAACACACTTTATTACATGCCATAAGACCGATGATGACACTAACATTGCTGACTTATTCTTTAGAGAAATAGTATGACTCTATGGGATTCTACGTAGTATAGTTTCAGATCGTGATGTTAAATTCTTTAGTCACTTTTGGAAATTTTACGGAGTAAGTTGTAACAAAACTTTTGTACTCTACTACTTGTCACCACCAAACTGATGGACAAACCGAGGTGGTTAATAGGACTTTGACTTAGTTATTGCGTACTATTATCACTAAGAACTTAAAAACTTGGGAGGATTGTTTTCCTTTAATTTAATTTGCATATAACTGTAGCATTCATTCTTCTACATCTTATTCACTATTTGATATTGTTTGTGGTTTTCAGCCACTAACTCCATTAGATTTGGTACCATTACCTGTTGATGAGCATGCATGGTTAGATGGCAAAAGGAAAACTGATTTGGTGAAACACATACATGAGAAAGCGAGAGCTATATAGAGGAAGAATGAGTAATATGCTTCTCATGCCAATAAAGGACGAAATTGTGTGGTATTTTAGCTTGGCGATTAGGTTTGGGTACACATATGTAATGAGAGATTTCCTGAACAGCTTAAATCGAAGCTACAACCAAGATGAGATGGTCATTTTCAAGTTCTGGAATGGATTAATGACAATGCATATAAGCTGGATCTACAAGGTGAATATATTATGTCTACTACATTTAATGTTTCTGACTTAACTCTTTTTTATGCAGGTACAGATTCGACCTCAAATCATTTTCAAGAGGGAAGGAATGACACGAATCCAGCCACTCAAGGAACAGTAGATGCACGGCCAGTAAAATGGTAGAGCCTTTGCAAGTTCTAACAGGGCTAATCACATGCCAGATGGGTAAGAAGATCATAGACACAATGGCAGGATTAGCTCAGAATGTCATGGCCGAATGTAACAGACAACTCCATGGCATATTAGCATCGCATGAGGGCTTCAATGGAATGGGTCCAAAACTCTTCCACGTGGTCCAGGTCATATCAGAAAACGAGTAATAGCCTATTTTGAAGATATGGCATTTTTAAAGAATTTGGACATTTAATGCTTTATATGTAATTCGCCCAAAAGGCTTATATTTTTGACTTATGCTTGACATATTGACTATAGTTAGGCTATTTGTAACTTCATTAGCTAGATATTTTGAGTCAAATTGGATCAGAATTCAACAAGTTAGTTTAAATGATAGGCATTTTTATATTAAATGCCATTTTTTTGACTTTTCCCTTGGATATTTTTTCTGCCACTTGGATGAGTATCTTTGCTTAGATATTTTCTCAAATTAGTAAATGACTATTAAGAGCTTTACCTTTAAGTAGTCATTGGATAGTTTTACGACATTTTGATCGTTTTACTTTTAAGGGCGTTTTAGTATATATACAACATTTTTGAATTTTCTCTCAAAGAAAAAGGCTATGACCGAATTTCAAGCTTAAGTGATGGATTCCTCTTTGTTCAAGTTTCGACTTATCTAAGGCGTGTCAATCTTAGTGGCGTCTCTGTACTAGCAGAACACAATAATGTATCATCTTAAGGGTTCTTTGTGGGTCTTCTTTGTGGCATTGTAAGGGTTTTGTTCCATCAAAATCAAATTCGTGGTTCTTGGGATTCTATTCGTTGCTTGGGGTTTACTTGGCCTAATCTCCAAGTGTGTTCCTCGTCAAAACTTATTACAATATAAAAATATAATCTACCATTAAAGTAAAAAAGTCTCCTCATTACGCCACGTGACAGCTTCATATTAATGTTATAAATTTAAATTAATAAATCTATTAAAATAAAAATACATATTATAATTTTATAAGAATTCTATTATAACAAGAAAATATATTATAGTATCATATTAAAATAAAAAATACTATTAAATTCTACAATTAATTTTTTACTATTAAATTATTAAATTAAAATATCACAATAATTATTTTTATTATTAAATTATAAAATTAAAATATCTCTACAATTATTTTTATTATTAAATTTTAAATTAAAATAATAAATTATTAACATAAGAAACCTATACAATATAAAAACATAATATATTATTAAAGTAATAAAATTATTAATTAAATTAATTAATTAATTAAGATTTTAACTTATTATTATTAAATTATAAATAAAGAAACCTATTATCATAAGAAAACTTATTATAATCTCTCATCAAAATAAAAAGAACACATGTGACTCTTAATCTCTTTACAATTAACTTCTATAATTAATTTGTTATTATTATATTATAAAATTAAAATATCTATACAATTAATTTTTTTATTAAGTATATATATAATTTAAATATTTTTAAGTCTCATCATCGCGCCACGTGGTGACTTCATATTAAAGTTATAAAATTAAATTAATAAATCAATTAAATAAAAATCGTATTACAATAAAAATACTTATTATATTTTCATAAGAACTCTATTATAACATATTATAATATCCTATTAAAATAAAAAATACTATTAAATTATCTACAATTAACCCAATCTCTACAATTAATTCTTTATTATTAAATTATAAAATTAAAATATCTCTATAATTATTTTTATTATGAAATTAAAATAATTAATTATTAACATAAGAAACCTATTATAATATAAAAATATAATCTATTATTAAAAGTAAGAAACTCATTAATTTAATTAATTAAATTAATTAATTAATTAATTAAGATTTTAACTTATTATTATTAAATTATAAATAAATAAACCAATTATAATGAGAAAACATATTATAATCTCTCATTAAAATTAAAAAAAAAAACATATGTGACATTTAATCTCTACTACAATTAACCTCTCTAATTAATTTTTATTATTAAATTATAAAATTAAAATATTTTTACAATTAATTTTTTATTAAGTAAAAAACCTATTGCAATAAAAATACATATTATAATTTTATAAGATTGTATTATAATAAGAAAACATATTATACTATCCTATTACAGTTAAAAAATACTAATGAATTATAAACTAAATATAACATCCCCAATGCGGAGATGTTACTGGCAGATGATGGATCCTCACCACCACCATGAGCCTTTAGCCATTTCTAACTTTTTAGACTATGTTACTATAACAAACATTTATTAAACCAATTCATGAGCCAATTATTGCTATATGAACAACTTATTGACTTTAAATAAAT
>SKCR01054429.1:0-28961 GCA_019454045.1 Zanthoxylum bungeanum | reverse complement strand
TCACCAACTAATATTTTACAAAAGATCTGACTTGCAAATTAAAGTGGATACAACTTGACACCAGCACATGCTCATTAATAAATAATATTCTGCTCAATGTCATATTATATGAGCAATGGAATAAATACATAAAGAACATGTCAATAAACATATTCAACTCAATCGTCATACATTATTCTTTTCTCCATTTTCCTAAATCGAATTCTACGTAACTCTTCGTACTTTGTGCATTGACGGCGATATTATATATCTAGCATGCAAGCGCATGTATTACTTAAATAATATAGTCACTGATAATCGGAGGTCGAACTCACATGAACTTAATATTTATCTTATTAAATTAAAATTAACTTATTTAACTTAACTAAATTATTGAGAAAAAAGTTGATTTAATTGATGTAATTGAAATTAAATTAAATAAAGTGCAAATAAGTTAAAACAAGGTGTTTGATAAATGAGCCAAGTGTTTGCTTAAATGCCTCAATGAAATCAGTTTTGGCGGGAACCTTTCTTTTCTTCCTCTGCTGAGTGTTCAGGCTCTACCTCAATGACCGTTTGGGATTATCCATAAGAATAAGGAATATTCCTTTGTTGATAAGAATGAAAGTCTCATAGTACAAGTTGTTATAAAATTAGCTGTCTATTTTGTTTTTAAGTAATCTGCACCATTGATTCTAGTACCAGGTGTAAGGTTCAGATTTTCTTTGACAATTGTTTTTGAGTGTATTTAAACATGCTTCCTGTGAAATGGAATGGAAGCTGGAAAGTTTCTTTTAGGTGTGGTGCTATTCTTGTATACGTTTTTTAACTCAAATAACAAACTTTGGAAGACCGTATAAATAGAAGAACCTAGACTTGTAACTTCACCTAAGCACACACAAAATGGGTTCACGTACTTTCCATGCAATTGCATTATCGTTATTAATTATTAATCTAAACACTAAATTATTCACAAGCCTCTTTCGATGGTCATGTGCAAATATTCAGAATAAATCAATTAACTATATGTCTATGTTAATTAAAATAAACCAAATTTATAAAGCTCAAGTTCTAAAATTGGCTACGCAAGCCCTTTAGGTATATTTCTATCGTGCAGAGTAATCTATTCAACGAATAAATCGCATGCTATTATTCACACGGCTAATCCAAATTTCCACTATCAAATTCCTAAGGATTTACTAAGATTATTCTATTGTTGTCCAAACAAATAAAATAAACAATCAAGTCCAGAGAATAATAAATAACAAACCCAAAAGAATAAAAATATGTAATTAATTTAATTAATCATACTTAAGTCAAGAGAATAATAAATAATCAATAACAAACCCAAAAATCGAATCCATAACGAAATTGGGATGAATCTTCTGTGTCACGATGCGTGGAATGCGTTGCAACTTATTCTTTCAATTTTGGAGCGCGCCGCGATTCCCAAAAGTCATGACGCACCCAATTTCAAGATTTGTTGTTCATTTGTTGATCATTAGCGCGTCTTGACGCGCTATGAACGTTGGTACACGTATTTTTACTCCGAAATTTTCCCGATATGCTTTTTATCTTGCTGTTTTTATCTTTAGTTAATTCCATTGAGTCGTGATATTATTTTGATCTATAAAAACATACCCAAAACACATCAAAGCGCATAAAAATTTAATATCACCCACAAAATATTAAGACAAATGACGGAAAATATAGAGATATTAACCGTTCATCATGTATCAATCTGCAAACATGGACGACAATAAGAGTGGACTATGATACCTAATTCTAATGTTATTATAATATTTTCAGTTTTCTTTTATTTTTTTTTAACTCATTCATATTATATGAAAAAAATTTATAAAGTCCTTAAAATAAAATTCTACTTGCAACATTTAACTGTGACCTGTTTTGCTTTCGTCGGTACATAATCCAGGCAAACAATAATTTGCTTGTCAAATGTTCATCACTCGATTTATGGGGACAAATAACATCTTAAGTAAAGCAATATATTTAAACAATAATTTATTTATGCAGTTTTCCTACTTTCAATTTTTCGTTGTCTCTTAGGCGAAGCATCATTCAAGTATAGAGTAAAGTGATCTACTTCCCAATTTTTATATCTCCTCCTTTCTGATGGTTTAGTTGTAGATTGGTACTCTTTTTTTAATCAGATTTCCCATTAATTTATCGATAAAAGATTTAACAAGGCCGGTATCTTTTGATTCTTTTGCTTAGTCCTCTGCCTTAAATTTTATTCTATTTTTTTTTTATTACATCTCGCTCGACAAATTCTGCTAACATATCATTTGACATGATCTTAAGTGTCAATCTAATTAGAATTAAGATTTTGTTTAAAATGAGTTTAGTAATTAAACAATGATGTCAAGATTGCAACATAAATTAATGGCGAAAAAGTGACCCTTTTGATTTTTCAATCAATTATATAATTTTGTATTTGATACTACTTTTGGAAAAACTTTTTTATTTAATTTCGCCATAGTAAAACTAGTAATTAAATTTGAAAGCGAAAAAATGATGAGAATTTATACTTTCAAAAATTTTAGACTTGATTTTGTAGAGTTCAGTATAAATTGAGCTGGGGATTATGCATTGGATGGGTCTAAATTTCCAGTGACATATTCCTAGGTAAATGCACCCCATGTTAGAATCTCTCTCCCTTTTCTTTAATTATAATTAAAAATTAAGTTGTTTTGTTATTTTTTTTACAAATGTCAATATAGACACTGTATTTTTACATAAAGTACGATGATGAGTCTCTTATAACAATGCGTCTAAAGGTTCAAGGGAGTTGCAAAGTTTAATACTAGGAAACCCCTAGATACCTCATGGCCAGATGTCATCTATGTCTAGTTGGACATGTTTTAACTATAACCGGCCAGATTTGCATTAATATTTGGCCGGATATACCTCAGTTTCCAGTTTTATAAAAGAATACAATCTCTTCCTTTTTTTAGCCAAATCTCATAAAACAATCGTTTTCTCCATAAAAATAACTTCCTTAATTACCTTTTTCTAAAATAAGAACTCCCTTATCAATGAAGTTTTTCCCTATTAAACTAAGACCTAAAGACTGTAAAAAAGAGACTTATGTGACTTTAAAGAGAGGTAATAGGTGTTGGTTATATGCCATATATACAATAGGGATAAATATGTAATTTTATATTATTGCATTGATTAATAAAATTTGGCAGTTTATTTATAAGTATTGTCCATAAGTAATTTTGACTACTTGTAAAATAAAGTCCTTAGAATAACGATTAAAGAAATTAAATTAGTTTAATTTATAAGATCCAGTCATTCTTAAATGTTCTCGATCGTAAGATTATCAACACAGGACATTGATAAATCCTGTTTAGATCGACATATATTATGTCTGCTTCCTTATCAAAGGAATGTAGTTGATCTCATAAACTACTAGTGAAGGTGTTCACTTAGTCTAACATATGAATGCTTGTTGGAGAATAAGTACATCGAACTGACCTGCTTGAGAACCCATATGAAGTGTTATCAACATGTCTATGGGATTTCTCTCTCTTACGATAGTATGAATGATCCTTAGACTTGTGACCTCCATGGTATCTTGTATGTGGATCATAAATGTTAAGTTCTTAAACTTTGGGGTAAATTCGTAATTTCAGAAATTATGGATAAAAATGGAATTCTGGAAATTTTGGGGCCAAAGTACAAATCTTAAAATTAGGGGCCGTTTCATAATTTCTAAAAAAATACAGGGGTCATTTGTAATTTCCAAAAAGTATAGGGGCTGAAATATAATTCAGCAAAGTGTTTATATTAAATTATAATTTCATATTTATAGTATTCTAATTTGATTAGAATCCATATATTTTATTTAATTAATATAATTAAATAAAATAAGGATAATAGTTATTTATTCAAGATGGATGAGAATTCCTATTTTAATAGGATTAAATCTTATCATATTAATTCTAATTTGATTGGAATTAAAACAACTAAAATCAATAGGCTATAAATAAATCCCTTTTGCCATTAACGTGGGAGTGTGAAGAAAATTGGAGAAAATCCAAACACTATTCACGTTAAGCAATTGATGAAAAGAAATTTGATTTTTTTTTAAAGGAATTTGTAAAATTCTTTATATTCCATATGTTCTATAAACCTTAAAACAAGTTTCTTTTCTTAAGCTAGCACTAAAGAAAAGACACTTACATAATCTTGGACTTGAGAAATCCAAAATTCTTAACTCTCTGCTTTATGTGGATACCGTTGGAGGCCAAACGTGTGGGTGACTCTGAAGAATTTACGGGGAACTGTACGAGGATTACTTAAAGGTTTAAGGTATGTTTTTTATTTATGTTTCATAAATAAATATTATCATGAAGTATGAAAAGTAATAATGATCTTGGATTTAAAATTTATATTTAAAATTGAAAAATTTTAATTTTCCGCCGCATATTGTATGCTAGATTTCCAACACTATGACCCTTAAAAAATGAAGCGGATTTAAGAGAGATCCCAACCTTCAGCCGTTGATTTTCTCCAGACCTTCAAAAGTACCTTCAAGAACTAAAACCACAGTACTCCAGCACAAGAGAGAAGTACACTCTCGACCTGTGGGAGCATTCTGAGAGCCATACAACACTTAAGGTAAGACCTGATGGCACTTAATTTTTAAAATTTGCATCATCAATTCACTATTTTGATGGACAAAGCATATTTGGTCGGACATATGCATGTCCACCCAGACATGCATTTTTCTTACGATAAATTCGGCCGCCAAACTAGCTACATCAAGCAGTCTGTCTTATGTGGAATATAGGATGGAAGCCCAGACATAAATTTCATATTCGATTCTGAATAGACAGTAGTATGGTATGTACTCGTGATAAAATTCCACGTACAATTTAAAACAGACATGCAAGAATTTAAACACACATTATTTATCATCAAATGTTGGTATTATGCTAATCGTCTTCTTTGATAATATTGTGCTTGGTGTGTGAGGATACGACTCTACATCTCTCTTTATGCTCTCTGGATTATATATTAGGTCCAACCAGTCATCCAAAACATCCAGTCAGATATGAAGATTTATATCTGGCCAGATTTGACTCACTCTGACTGATTCTGACTCATCTCTGTTTACTGAAATTTCACACTCTAATGAATGTATAATGTTTGCTATATTTAATATGAATTTTTATGCATGATTTCTTTGCATTATAAGACATGTAGATCTTATTTTGAAATTTGGTATTATACTAGCATCAGTAAGAGACAATTTCAAAGCCAAGGCCAGACTTTACGAGGGGCGTATTGCGGCCTTAAATCATTCCCAGTGTCTAATACTAGGTGGCAACTCCATTATTCTATAGTTAGTTCCCTTATAGGACTATCCATACTCTCTACGAGTTGTGAGCTCAATAGTATCATTGTCGTCGAAGTCATAGGTATAACAGTAATCCCGCTTTGATCCTACAGATGGAGACTCCACTAGGGATAAATAATGGCCTCGAAAATAATACCTTATAGTATCTTTGATAAAACTGAGATAAACCCTCTTTGATAAAACCGTCGAAGTCAAGTATTTCAGGTCTGATTTTTCACCAAAAACAGTCATACAACACTCTTGAAACACCCTTTTAATGTTTCCCAATTTATGGACAAGAAACAAAATCAATCGAGCCCTGTTACATGCAACAAATTGGCGGCAGTGAGCAAAATCTGCTCACTATCGTGAGATATATAGTAAAGAAGATGAAGATTTTTGTTTCGACACTAAATAGTCGTCCGTACTATGTCTCGCAACTAATGGAAACTAGTGTGGGCTAGACTCACAAAACTAATCTCTAAACTCGTTTAAGATCATAATATTATCACACTAAATTATGGTTTTTCTTGTTCTTCTTAAACTTCAACTTTTGAGAGAAAACTTAGAACATGAAAATGTGGCTAGGGTTTAAAATGAGTTATGTTAGCAAAACGAAAATTATATTTTCTTTTTTATACTTAGGGTATTTTCGGCCACCTTGATAATTTTGTAACATATGACCCTTTTTCTTTAAATGTCATTATAATGACAAAAAAAAAATTACAAAATCAAATATGTTATAACCTTTTTAAAAGTATAACTTACATTCCAACCAAAAGGTTTGGAAATACATAATTTAAACCTTTATTAAATTATACAATATAATTTAATAACTTATAATAAATAATTATCAAATAATTATTCGTTATAAAACCATATATTAAAATTAACGTATAGTTTCAAGTGTGAAAAAAATAATTATTAATCATATTAATAATATTTATATATATACATATGTGAGCATATAATTAGACTATCAAATAATATTAAATCTGCTACAGTATATCGAGCTAGCACGGGACAAAATGGACATACGGTTCCGAGCTCCAATAATCATGGAATATTAATTAAACTCTTAATTAAATATTCTAAATTATTAACTTCGGTTATTCTACTAAAAACCCGAAGTTACAATCTCGTTGTCGTAGACAGATAATATAAGCTGAACTACGTCAGTGTCCATCAATATAGTCATTACATACGGATTGACCATTCACGAGAATCTTATAATTAGAGTCAGGTCATAATGTCCGATATACCCCTCTAATTATTTTTACATTAAGTATCGTTGATTCTCTAATGAACAATTTAGTCATTATCATTATGAATGTTAATCTTTCTATTTGTAATAAAAAGACTTGAGTATCAAATCAACCCTTAAGGAAGATACTCTTCTACTTCTTGCAAGAAGAGTGAACTCTCTATCTATGTAAAACGTCCTCAGCTACACACCAAACTATGTCCTCAAAGTACGTAGCTATTAGTCAGGATTGTTTCACCAGCCTCACCTTTGTAAATCAAATGACATAGCCTGTCATGCATGAGTTCGTAGTACACTCGGGATTCAGATCAATCCATATATGACCATCTAGTATATTGAAATGAATTTATTTATTTAACGGATATTATAAAAAACTCATTTCTATTTAGATCCAGTCTTATATTATCACATCATATAAGGTGCCTTCATTCTCATGTCAGCACATGAACGATCCTGGATCAAAGTCACCATATAATTATATAATGGATCGTAACTATAGATAAACCAAAAATAAAGTACCCAATTTGTTTGCTCTCTATGAACTATTTTAGATTACTAATTTCAGACTTAAATCCTCTTGTGTATGACACTCATATACTAAGTCTGAAAGAACATGAGTAATCAATGGTAGACAATATAATTTATAATATGCGATATAAAACAATCACTTTGATAAATTAATAATTCATCTTATTATTTTATAACATATAATTTTGTTTACATTACATTAAGCTCTAAGACATATATCTCATCACTGTAAACATGCATTATGAGGGTCACAGAGGTATCCTAAATCAATATAACCACCAAGACCCGGATTTTGTGTTAGTTGATTTGAATAGAATAATCCCCAATCTTTTATCCCATGAAGTAACACAAAATATGTTTGACGTCATTTCAATGTCATCAAGTTGGTGCAGCATTAAATCTTACCAATAAATTTACCGATAATACAATTTCCGATCTTGTGCATTTGAGTAAAATATAACAAAGCACTAATTGCATTAAAATATGGTACTTCTGGACCACGTATCTCTTCATTATCTTCTTTAGGACGGAATGGATCCTTTTTAGGCTCGAGAAATCACACTACAATGACAGTACTTAATGGATGAGCATTATCCATTTTCAAATGTTTTAAAATCTTCTCAATATATACAAACAGATGGATAAATATTCTGTTAGTTGTATGCTCGATCTGCAATGTGAGACAATATTTCATTTTCCCCAACTCTTTCATCTCAAATTTCTTTTTCAAATATTCAGTAGTTTTTAAAAGCTTTTTAAGAGTTCCAATTCAGTTAATGTCATTGACATATAATTACAATAATAGTAAATACAGATTTGAACTTTTTAATAAATATATATGGACAGATAGGATCATTTATATATCCATTTTTCATCAAATATTCACTCAAACGATTATAACACATGCATCCAGATTGTTTCAAAGCATATAAGGATCGTCATAACTTGGTTGAAAATAATTTACAATCCTTTGATTTATATGTTTCATGCATTTTCAATCCTCTGAGGATTTTTATGTAAATATTAATGTAAAATAACTTAAATATCCATGAGACATATATAACTATTTTAGAGGCTGTCAAACTTATTAAAAGTCGAAACGTAACAGTATTCATCACATAAGAATACATTTATAATCAATATTAGGTCTCTACAGCAAACCTCGAGCGCACTTCATATGTAATTATCACATTATGTTTATTACGTCCCTTTATAAATACACATTTGTATTCAACAAATTTGACATCTTCAGGTGTCTGAACTACAGGTCCAAAAACTTAACGTTTGGCTAAAGAGTCAATCCTACTTCAATTGATTCTTCCATTGAAGCTAATCACGTATTTATCTACATTTATCAAAGTCAATTTTGGTTGAATTGCTTCTACTATTGAAGTCAATCCTACTTGAATTGCTTCTTCCATTAAGTTTCAAATTTAGTTGTAATTTCAGTAGCTACTATGATCGCAAATACATTGTCAATGATTAACTCATTACGATCGCACATCTATCTTGTATAAATATGACTTGTAGAGTTTTTCTCTTTAAAGGCTCTGTCTATTCAGAAGTTCGGTCTCTTTAAGGATCATTATTTCTTCTGGAACTATTGATTCTGAGAATCTGGGTATATTCATAGCTCAAACATTATTTGTAATAAGATCATGATCTTTTATTTTCCTCTTCTAGGAGCAATATCTTTTGAACCAAGTGCTCTGCCACGCTTTTGACGTGTAACATATGATTCATTAGTTGCTTTTACACTAGATTGTTCAACATGAACAATCACTTGGGTTAATGTATTAACAAATAATATATGTGAATTGGTTACTTTTGATGCCTCTATAAATGCATCACGTAATTGATTTGTAATTTTCTGCAAATGAACTATCATTCGCACTACATTTTCACATTGACTAGTGCGAGAATCTAAAAGAGACATAGTAAAAACTTTCTGAGAAAGTGTGTAGGTTACTTCAAGAAACTTCATTTCTTTTAAAAAGATAAAAATTATCTCATTTAAATGACAATCTATAAAAAGATAATTTGTTAGAAGTTCTAATTGCTAACAAGATTATGACGTTTTTCAGAGCCTTCAATTGGGTCAGCATGACCATATATGGTGTATATTTTTGCTCAAAGCAATACTAATATCTAAAAGTAAAACATAAACAAAGTACACATTATAAGAACATTAAGTACTAATAGGCATCTAATTTTCTATCTTTAGTTTCAAAGAGATTCGACACATTAATGTAAACAAGATCTATATGATCTTTAGCCACTCAAAAGTTTCTTATATATTACTGACTACAAGTACAAAATTAATACTCTTCCAAATGACAAATACTGTCATATTTTTAATCATTCTCTAATTTCATCATTATTTTCATAGATATGCCACTTGTAGTTATATCTTTTTTTGTCACTTTATCATCATGATTACACAATAATCATGTCACTTTTTTACCTTTACATATCTATTATGATATGCGTTTACCTTCAGGAATAGTAAATATCTTATTTCAAATCAAAAATATTCTCAACTCATAATTCCGACTGTGAGGTAATGTTAGATAAAGTTGAGTTAAACTCAATAATAGTAAACCCACTATGTTTTATTATAGTAGATAGAGCTTCAAACACTCTTGCAAAATATGGCAGATGAAATTATTCATCATTTAAGGATATTTGGCTTTCCTTAATGGTACATTTCAAGCATATAATTTAAATTCACATTTCAATATCTACACCTTTACGAATTATAATCGTGTAATATAACATGCAAAGTAAAAATTTCATATTCAAGTACAGAAAGACAAGTTCATACAGTATGCTTAGAACTTAAGGTTCTAAATTTTTAAAATTATAACTTAAAACTTCAAGTTCTATTTTGTTCTCTAGAACTTTGGATTCTCTTTTGAGAATTTACAACTCAAAACTTCAGATTTAAATTTAAAAATTATTGTAAAATTTAAACTTCAAATTCATATAAAAATCATTGATATAGAACTTTTGATTCTAACATTTACAACTAAGAACCTCATGTTCTAATTTAATTCTAATTGTCAATGGTAATTGTATACTTATGCCTCATATGATAATCATTTCGACCGATTCCTTTGAAATTCAACATATTTCCACTGGATATGATTGAATATAAAGCATTTTTAAAATAGAATTTAGTTCCACTTGTTAATAAAATTATTGTTCTTCTAAAGCCATTCCTTTAGTACAACAAAATTTCTCTATTATTTCTATATTTAGTGAGAATTACCATTCACTACTCGAAATATTAAGAAAATGATTTTTATGTTCTATGAGAACATCATAATTTATTTATAAATTGTGGTTTAGAACTATATGTTATGACATTAGAAGCTATATGACATTAGCTTTTTATTATTACAAACTTTTAGCAACAATAATATATATAGTGTAATTCAAAAGAATTAAGATAAAAATAAATATAAAATAAGAAAAATCATATAAATTCGTATGATGCAAAAAAAAGAAAAATTACATACACATATTTCGAACTTCACGCTCTCTTGAAAAGTATTTCTTTGATCTAGAACTTTAGGTACCGATTTTACATAATTATTTAGAATATCACATCCTAAAAGGAAGTTATATTTCAGAACTTCAATTTCTGATTAATAGAGTTAATATTTAGAACTTTAAATTCATAAATATTATATTATAAATTCAAAACTTCAAGTTTTATGATAAATTTAAAATTTCAGGTTCTAATCTAAAATTTTAATTGATGAGATTTAACCTTTAGAACTTCAAATTCTAATTGACCTCTTATATCTTGTCATAATCATGGAAAAATAAAATAAAAATATTATATTGATGTGGAGGGTGCAACTTAATGGCAACCACAAAGCATATTAATAAGAACAATTAAGATATTAAATTAATAACAATAAAAACATAACATAATGAATTAGAATTACGATTTCTACTTTTATGATTGAAATTCAAAACTTCAGGTTTTGAATTAGAACTACAGGTTATGAATTATATATACCGCAAAACTTTAAGTTGCAATATTAAAATAAACTAATAGAATTTAGAACCACGACAACAAAGTAATATCCAAGTTCAAGAACAAAAAATATCAAAACCAAAAAACAAAAAAAAAAAAATTAAACAAATTCAAAGCACGACGAAGTCGCATATCATGATAACCATATTGTAGCTTCAGGCCCTATGTGGTGAAAACCATCAGAGCAAATGATGAGGCAGGGGCTGATGATGATTCAACCTTGTAATGATGAACAAATTAAGGCTTTAGGCCTTTGGATTTAGCGAATAAGATAAATTAAGGTTTCAGGCTTCAGGCCTTGTGATGATGGATGGTTCACAAAGTGCGAATGAAAGTTCAGCTTAGTGAATTCTTTGTTTTAAGGAAATTTAGATAAGAGCATTTATAATAGAGGAAGAAGAGAATATTATACTTTGAGAAATTATATTAAGATTATTATCCCTTAAAAATGTGGAATAAACTAAAATCATAAAATATTAAAGTGAGAGATCACATTATTTACAATAAAAATGACATATTTTTCATTTGAAATGATTTCTTTTTGTTCAAATTTCAATTCTCTAAATCAAGGACTTAACCAAAAAAATTATTCAATTGGGATACAATTATTAAGTGTTCATCTAGAAAAAAATACTAATAACTTAATTGTAAACCAATCCCCTATGTATATCTAAAAGCTAATTAACAGTTTTCAATATGCCTAAAAGCAGCATGTACTAACTACAAGAATGATTAATTAAACAAAATATTTGACGAAACGAAATGTGAAAGATAAAAGGATAAAATCCAAATAAACCAAGTTTCTGATATAAAATTTTATCAATCAACCTCTATAAACATAATGGAGAGTTTAATACTTGACCGCTCTAAAACCTATGAGCCTTTTTTTAAAAAGAAAAAAGAATGAGTTTAAATAATGTTAAATCTTAATAATAATGTATGTTGATCGTGACATATTCCTTATGAGCTAGAAATGGCAATTATATTAAGCTTCTAACAGTAATACTATGATTTTCTGCTTGCATTAATGAAAAGAATAAGAAATAATAACACTACTGATCTTAATAATCAGATTTTCTATTCTGTTTCTCAACAAATGCAGATATTAAGGAAGAAATGGCAGGTTATATCATACAAAGGTGGCGCAGTGATTTAAGTGTGTAACTGTACTGCATACAATCATATGTGTAGTGTATATACCTGATAAGGACTAGAAAATTATCCAGAAGATTGATTTGACTGAGAGGTATCCGCACGATTCAGACGTTTCATTCTGTTTCTCCATGCAACTTGAATCCGCATAGCAGCTCGGGATCGCCAATAAGGTGATTCATACCTATCATTAAAAATTATTTGATACTAATATTTCATAAGTGAGGAAATGTATCAAAATATTCTGTTTCTGAACAAAAAGTCGAAGAAAAAGAAACCTTCGACAGAAATTTGAATCCATCAAACCCAAAATGCAGTTAGGAATTTCATATACAATATCGAAGTTTCACAACCATTTCTGAAAATGATCACCAAATACAAGTCTGGACAAAAGTGTTCAAAAGTTTGCAAAGCCTACTTGACTACGCAGAGAAATATGGAAGCAAAGATAAGAAGAATCTTATGTTGTGCACACACACCTGTCCACATAATTTAGTAGTAATATTGGGAGATACTACCATACAACTGATATATTATCAGCATAAAAAAAAAAAATTGTTCTCGGTCACGTTTCTTCGTTACTAATCATAAATTTTTCTAACTGAACCTTCCAGCAATAGCCTTAACTTGAGAAATGTAAAGCAAAATTTAAGCAGTGTAATGAAAAACTTGTGACTGGTGATGAAAAATTTGCAGTTATTGTAACATACAACTGTTGTATGGTAGATGGATCCGTAAAATATTGACCGTGAATGCATCACTACAGAATCTCCAAAAACGCATGATTAAAAAACCCTCTTTAGAAATGTATCACCTCCCACATATAACCTAACCAATCGTCAGTTTATAATTTTGTTGTTGTTTGTTTGTTTTATTTCATTTTTTTAATATACCTTTTGCAGGTAGTCAACAGATAAAAATGGCCATGACTCAGGAATAATTTGGAAACAGGATGAACTCTAGGTTTTGAACAATCTAATCATATACTTGAAACAAGTTCACAGAATCCAGGTTTCACAAACAAGACCTTCAAGCCCATTGAAATTACAGTAACAATGAGGATAAAAGCAGCAGATTTAAATAATATCATTCCGCAATAACACATGGAAATGAGATAAACATTAACAGAATCAATAAACAAGGATACCAAGGACTGACTTCTGGTCAATGAAAGGCATGGAAGGCTTATACTGTGTTTCATAAAATTTTGAGAGAACAAGTTATGGCTCAAACATCTTATTAGGTACAAGTACGCTCCACAGACTTGGAAGACTCAAATATATAAACAAGAGGAAAGTTGTTCACACAAAAAAATTTCAAGAAAATAAGGAATTTCAAAGATTTAATCTGTCAAGTTTAAAGTATGATATTTTTTTTCCATTTTCAATTTTACAAATTAAAAATTTTAAAATGAGATCAAACATATATTTCATAATCCCATTAAAATTGCCTTTTCTAAGTTCTTAGTTAGAAAAATATGGAAAAAAATATATACAAAGAAAAAAGGCTAGCTAAAAGATATCAGCTCAAAAATAATCCAAGAAATATTGCTTATGTACAATAAGATGTAAATCGATGAGAAATAATCTTATGGCAATAAGATGTAAATCGATAAGAAATAACCTTATGGCTCCTTGGACACGAGGATTCCGCAAGAATCTTGTAAAAAGATTGGTAACTTCTTCAATGTCTGCAGCTCGAAGTGAAAATGCTTCTACATTAGTTAAGCATCTTACCATCCTATTGCTCAGTAACCGCTGCCCAGGGATCCTCATTTTCTTCACATCTGCAATAGAAACCATGATCATGAATTACTTTTGGTTGTCATGCTAAGGATCTTACAGCCAGCCAAAGATTTGAAATTTTGAAACATGCAATCATATTATGCACCAAGAGAAGATCTTCGTCACAACAATACCTCTGTTTACTGAAGAATGTTCAAGGCACCATGTAAGAAGTTCTTCACCGCTAACATCCCCCTCTTTTAAGGGTACTTTAATCCCATCTTCTCCGATGCTCTCCATTTTCCCGCGCACAATAAAAACCATCTTCTCTATTAGACCACCACGATATAAAATTTTGCTTCCTTTGATGTATGTCTTTTGTCTCAGTCTCTCACAAATAGCATCCAATATAGGCTCATCCATCAGGGAAAAAATTCGAACCTGCAAAATGACACATTTCAAATTACACGTCATTTTCTGTAGTCAGTTTTGAGAGCTTAAGAATCTCTGAATGTTCTGGTTATCTAGAATATTCTTAAGAATCTCTGAATGTAGCTGGTTATCTAGAATATTTTTGGGAAAAAGAGTTGTTAGTTTATTCCAGGAATTACGTAATTGTTTACATGCCTAGTCACAAGTACATGAAAAATTTCTGATGTGTCTTAGACAATACAGTTCTCATTGGATGTCTTTCTTGATTCATCAAAATGATATCCTCAAAGCAGTCAAAGAGGGAGGTCCCCAGGGCCTGGGATATCAACAAAAGCTTCCTAAGAAGATCCAGCTCAGTCAATTTTAGCATGTCAAAGGATTTTGTCTTCTATTGCTGTTAGATCCATACAATTTCGATGCATTTTCTATAAAAGAAAATTAGCAGTTTGTTTTTGGGCTGGGATTTACAGCAATATATTGAAGTCAGATTCTGAAACATCGAATGAATTTCCAAAACTAATTGCTGGCCAGCTCAGTTGGTTCTTAGGTGTATTTAACTTGGTGAATCATAAGCATCAATGACATTTATTTTCCTGTCACCAATCAGCGTACATTTTGAGAAAACTACTTATCATTGTAATGAGATATTCTGTATCTTACCTTTTTAACAAATTTGAAGAGATGGCGTCTTATATTTCTCTGAAGATCTTCAGGCAAATTATCAAACAGCATTTCTTCATTTACCCCTCGTGTGGCAGCCCAATTATATCGTTCAGCTTCTCGTACTTGCCTGTGCAGAAGAGCAATTTTAAGCGTCAATGAGTGATCGAATGATGCATCTGTGATAAAGAACTAGATGAAAAAACACAATCAACATTCTCATCAACTGATTCACCTCCATCATTAAAGTCTGGAATTCTTTTCAATGGGAAGGGAAATGTTACAGCCTTTGGTTAAGAAGCCAAATGCTAATGGCTACTTTTGGCTACTGGCAGCCCAACAAAATTAAGGCCTAGACCAGCTCATGGTGACTGATTTATATGATCCTTTAATATATTTTGACTGCTGGTTTTTTGTGGTTACAAAGATGTGTTACTTTGGGATCAAGTGAGATATGTATATTACTATAAGGGACAAAAGAGGGTCTACGTTTATGATTCTATTTTGATACTACCAACTATAGTGTATATACTTCTAAGAGGTCATGCTTGTGCTTCTTCTCCCAACATTTTCATGTTGTATAGTGTTTGTTCTTTGCAGTTGTATTAATGTTTTAGGTTCCCCTAATGGGGAAGGGGACATGAGACACATGGCTTGTACATTGTAGCAGAGCTTTACGCCTTTACCTTGTGGGGTAGGACTGCATTTTGGTCTTAAACTCAAATCTTAATGAGGAGAAATCGGAAAAGAAAGCATGTTGCAATTAACATGAGGATAATAAGAGACAATGAGAAATCTATATACTAAATATTAGTATGTGTGTGTCAAAATTGTAGTGGGCAATCTCCCCACCTTATGGAGCTCCACATGCCACTAACAGATTTAGAATGTGTGACCTACTGGTACTCCAATTCACTAAGACATTGATGTGCCACCATTTCTCATTCTCACATACTCCACACACTATATGTGAGTGAGAGACTGTCCACAGAGGCATGCGTGTGCGCGTGTATATATAATTTGTGTCAAACTTTCCATAATTCCATGCAATTCAATTGTAGATATATAAAATTGAAAAAAAAACATTTAATATTGTCAACTCATCTGCACTCTCTACACTATTAGATTTAAGGCAAACAATGGATAAAAATTTGTGTCAACCTTTTTAAGTCAAAAAGTTTAAGTTAAAATATCCTACCCTTTCGACATATATCCTCCAATAAGGATGTCAACATATTTTGAAATGCGGAATTGAGGCTAAAAGGGCTGTCAAGCAACAATACAGTTAATTTCTAGCATCAAGCCTACATTGTATAATATGCAAACGTCCATACAGGATGACCTTTTTCTTTTTTCCTAATGTCCATATTGGGTGACTACTACTTCCTAAATACCAAGGTTCTAAGAAGCACAAGGAGCTAGTCGGGTGGCAGCCCACGCCTAGCACCTAGCGCCTAGCCTAGGAAATTCCTCGGAAATTGGGGATTTATAAAATTAAGGTTAAGGTTTGGTGGAATTTGGATAAATTAATCCTTGGAAGATGTTATTCGAGTGTGGGCAAACTTTCTAGAGGTTCAATTTGATGAAAAGCAAAAACAATTAAAGAAATTAGGGTTTTTGAAAATTAGGGTTTTGGAAAATTAGGGAATTTCAAAAATTTGTGTAATTAGGCAGAAATTAAGCATTGAAATGGCATGAGGATCCAAAAACCGGCACCGATTTGGTGTTAATCTCGAAATCAGCGACAGTCAACAACTGATTTTGGTGATGAATTTCGCAGGAATGGACAGAAAAAGTCGCCCATTCCAGCGAAGCCCCAACAATTTGAGGTCAGGTGGGTGTGGCGGCCTAGGGTGGCCGAACAAAAACACACACATTTTAGAACACTGCAAAATACTGAAAATACCTTCTTAAATCTTCAGGCAAGCGCCGATGCCTCATCCATTGCTCTACATCACGACGTCTTAGTGACATTTCCAACCTCCTGGGAAAGCAAACAAAAATTATCAAGCAAAAGGATGATTGGAATTTTTACTTATAAATTTATTCACCAAAACAAAAGTTTTAGAAAACAATGCAATTATTTGAAAATCGGGCCCAAATTATATTCCTATGTTCATGACCTTTCTATCACATTAATTTTGTTAAACACCAAGTGTTCAAGCATGAGATAAATGGTTCAAGGTTGACATGGATAAATTTGATGAATAATGCTACACTTCCCAAGTATCCTAGGTGATTAAATAACTAATTTCATAAGTTATAAATTTTTACTATCCATTAGAATATTTCTTAGGAAATGTAGAATTATCTATATCTAAAACAGTATGAACAAGTCTTCTCAATTGGCTATATAAAAGTCCATCCCAAATAATGCTACATCTCCTAAAACTTATTACAAAAAATCCATTCCAAATAATGTAGTATTCATTTAGTGGACAGTGAAATAGTGCAATTAATTACTTTAAAATTGTGAAAATTCATCATCAATTAGATGAAATCCACATCACATGACATTTCATTCCAGGATGAATTTTTTGGATAATATTGGGGATATGTGACATTACCCCAAATAAATAACAGCCATTTTGCCATCTTCCAAGTTCTAGAATAAATTTTATAAGAATTAATTAAGTTATACCTCTTTACAAGAGCCTGGAGAAAGTTCTGCATATTTCCAATGAGAAAAGCAAAGAGCAAGAGGCCTAGTCCAATGATGGACATGGTAAAAAGGACTTCCCCAACATAATAGCTTGGGGTTTGATTTCCAGCAAGAGTACTAATTTGCTTCATATATCAAACACAAAAAAGATATGTAAACAAGCTGCATAATCAAGTTAGGCAGTTAAATATTTACTTAAAAGTCAAATAATTTTTTTAAGTAATAATAATAATAAATGGAGCAGGGGCAGTCACCGCTGATCAACCCGGAATTTTGTTAATTTGTCTCCTATAAATTAATGAAAAATCTGATTTTTTTTTTTCAGATAGTTTTGTTTTGCCCCTACTAAAATGAAGGTATCTATCACTTTTTATGATTTTGTCTCAACTGAATCAAAGTTTTGGCTACGCCACTGCTTTACATATAAGCAAAACATGTAGATTAACTGGTTATGAAGTATTTCAAGCAACATAAACTTTGACTCATTATTATGTCCAAACATTATCGCATATACTATAACAGTACAATGAAGTCTAAGCTTCTATTCCAGTATTACATAAACAAAACCTCCAGTATTTCAACTGCAAAAAATCTTTTAAAAAAAGAAGAAAAAAAGCAGTGGTCACTGACAATACACATCATACTATCAATATGAGGCAAATGTGTCAGGTATTACCAGGCTAGATTCCAACCTCGAGGTACAGTCTGCAATATTAGAGCTTCTAAAACACACACTGCAGTATGTTACCATCTAATCACAGAGGAAAAAAAAATTTCTAAACACACTTGCAAACCTATTTCTTATTGGCCCAAAACCAATTGATCACATTTCTAAATTAAAGTGGTAGTACTTATTTTAACTTATAAACCACTTGACATAGTAGAATAGTTCCCGCTCACCAAGCAAACTTTTGGGTTATTCATGTGATATTAAAGAAAATAAAAATAAAAAATTGGAAGTTAATTAAAAATTTAACATAAAAAGTATACCCAAAATGAAGAGGTGATTAAATATTACCTGGAACCCCCAAAACAGTGAATACACATATTTGGTGATGATACCATTTTCTGTCGTCGTAAGGTTGACAGCTTGTTTGTAAACCCCGTAGGGAAAATTATTGTCCTCAAAACAAGCACTAGCATGACCATTGGCTGTCCAGTTCTTCCAACTTTGATTTTGATTATATTTAGTAGTGTCAATCCCATAGCCACAGTCTATGAATTCCATGCAATCTCGGATTAAAGATTTATGGCAGGCATTTCGAAGACATTGATTAACCCTCTGGTAAAGGAAAGAGTGTGGAAAGGAAGAAAAATAATTATTTTTTTCATAAAACATACATGCAATTGCAATTATTAACAGAAATAATTTCCCAGCTTTTTTCCAATAACCAAGAATAAGAAACAAACAAAACATCAAAGACAATGTAATACACTTATTCCCATCATGTTAAAGTACGTGTAGAATGTATACAAGAAAATAAGCATTCCAGGATATACTCATAAAATTTTGAACTCCTAGATTAGCCAATAAAGCGTATAGCTGACAATCTTTTAAAGTACCCAAATAATGTTTAACTGATCGTATTACTACTTTATTGAGTTATAAGTAATGAAACCCAAACTGTGAAACATAATAATTTAACCATGAAAAAGAGTCAATATGATGAATTGATCAAGAATACGTAGTGGACTAACTTAATAGAAAGGAACAGAAAAAGAAGATTTGGATTTTAATACTGCAGATATATATTGCTTTCTGGAGGTTTGAATGTAATAGTATTTACAAAGTTTTGTGTTTGAAATGCTCATGTTTCATTTAAATAATTATAATACATACTACGAAAGCTCTTAGTTTCCCAAATTTCATTAAACATCGAATCTTGCATAAATTACAATCGGATTTCAACCCCCCTCCAGGCTCTAGTTAATGATAATTACACGATAAAAAATATTGACTAACACAACAATTGATCAGCAAATACAGTACAGTGTAGACATCGATTATACTGGCAGAGTACTGAATAAAGCTGAAGATTTATCATCCTCCAACAAGTAATGCAATGCAGCCTAATAATTTATGGAATGATAAATTAATCAAAAGAAAAATGATGCAATGTTTCTGACTGTTCAACTATTGCTTCAAGATAATCAGTCAGGGATTGTGCTATGCCTGCACCTCTCATGTTTTAGATGGTGAAAGATGATTCACTAAGTTCAGCAACCAAGAATATGCAAAAATACAGTATGTATATTAGAGGTATTAATCATTCCTAGATGCAACAAGTGCAAAAAAATATTTGAAAGAAAACCACCTATGCTTACCTGTAACCCGAAGAGGTACCAGCATGACCCAATAACGTGACCAGATAATACGAAGATGAGAAGATTAATAAAAAAATTTGCCCACGCGGACTCAAATATGAAGCCAGTTGGTGACTGACCAGCAAACAGAGGTAGAAATCTATAAAGCCTGGGAATGTACTGAACAAGAACGGCTGTACGTAAGATATTTTTGGCATAATTTGCTCCAGAATGTCCCAAGGATTTGGGTAGGACCAACAAGATTATAATCTGCAAGCAAGGAACTAATTTAGTGATAAAACAGTCGATAATCGATATACATCACAATAAAGAATGTCTCATAAGTCGTGGATGTAAATAGCTATATAAAACCAAGTAACTGTTTTGTAGCAGATTTAACAAAATTAGAGGATGTAGTTGTCCACACAACATGCTTTCTTAATTGTTTTCCCCAAATATGCATTTTAATTAGAAATACCCTTTTTTGGGAGCACAACTTAATCCAGCAAAAAGTTACACATCTTATCATCTACACACCAACCTGCATACAAGCAAGTGAATGCATACACACGTGCAGGCATTTATGCACGTGCTCAGAACTATCAGTCAGTTCAACTTTTTGCTTGGTCCTTAGCTCTAGGTAAACTTAATACCGGCAATGTTATCCAAAGAAGTGTCATGTAACTGTATTTTAAAGCGTATTGCTTTGGTATTTTCTGCAGAGCAGGGACTCTGTTCTCATGATTAAGCATGAGCAAACACTGCCCGCTGCTCCTGCATAAGCTGGCAGCTATCAGAAATAGGGCTTCTAGAATTTAGTGTTTTAATGTCAAAAAGAAAACAAAAAACATGAAATTCCATTCTTTATGCAATTGAAGACTCTCATTATCTTCATTATCGTTCAAAGTTCAAACTCAGTCTTGCAATAGTCTCTCTCAACAGGCAGAAAGCCAGAGACCATAAAAGATTATAATCCTGTCCTTTTATTTTCAAGTAATAATTTCACAAAAATACTTGGAAATGGTCTCATTCAATATATTACAATTCAAACAAAAATACACATATAAAAAGTTAGCAATTTTTTTTAAGCAAGAAAGGATATTAATAAGACAGAAAAAACAAAATAAAACAGTGCGACTACTCTTCACCCTCTCCCTATGAATTTGATCAAATATTGTCCTGAACCCAGAAAATGCATTAGTTAGGCAGGTAAACACACACGCATACACAGTGTATCCATTTGGCTCTGCAAGATTCTTTTCCTGTGATAGGAAGGGGAAACAAGAATGAAGAAAACTATTGAAAAAATATGAGAAAATGGAAATGGAAATGGAAATGGGTATAAAATAAATACATTAAAAAGTACAGCAGTGATGAGGCTGGTTGAATTACTTTTTAACGTGAAAGAATTGAACTACTCCTTTCAGATCTCATTAAAGTTCCAAGGCCCAAAACCATCTCAGCCATCCTTTTGTTTTGAGACTCTGAGAGTCCTTTTGCATTAACAAAAAATCATGTTCTCTGAAAATCTTTTCAGGACTAAAATGGCCAATTAAACAGACCCTAATCCCATACCAAAGCACAAAACTTGATCTAGCAATACGGAGATTTTGCACATCAACCATACAGATGTGAGATCTTAAGTGAAATTTTAGAAAAAAAAAAAAAATTAAGTAAAAATACAAAATAAAAAGAAGAAGTTACCACAGAAACTGGGAGGAGAGTGGAATGTGGGAGGGAAGAGGATAAAGTAAACTCACTTGTGGAAGTGGTAGTACAACAAATAAATCGATAAAAAAGTATCCACAGACGTAATTCAGAGCGATTTTCTTTGGATGGTCAACTAACTCCCCAGCACCAACCACCCTAGACTCTGGAGCAATATAAGCCAGTCTAAACTGCATAAAAACAAATAATTTATCAAATGACCAGATAGGTGGATAATCATTGGATATATTGATCATTTGTCAAATCTGGACTGCAGAAGAGCACCAACGACATCTATTGAATCAGGCAACCACACCACACAGCAGATTCAGTAACAAAAACAATAAACACAGTGGACAACAAATAAGAAAGTATTCATTTAAGTATGCTTAAGAAAAGAACATTAAACTAATCAAATTATCTACTCAAGTATACTTTTGATTAAAATATGGACCAGAAATAAAAAGTAGTTCCTTAAAATTTTTCTGACTGCCAAAGTTTTACAAATAAGCAAATTGGTTATATTTATTTACATACATTTTCTTAAGAACATCATAGTTGTACACTTGTACTGTAGACATAGCCTTAGTTAAAGCAGAGGATTTGTAAATAGTCAACATTTTATAAACATGTCTTAATCCAGTCCCGAGAAGACAATGAAACAAAATAGGTTTCAAAAAATTTTAAATTCTGAGTGCACAACTGCAACTGAATGTCTTAAAAATAATAATAATAATAATAATAAATGAATATATATATATATATATATATATATGTACATATAATACACACACACACACACAAACATATATATATACACACACATATATATATATAAACCCTATCATTCTCACATTGGTAGTCCTAGACTGTGCATGACTGATCGACGATATTAAGGGATAAATTTCATATGAGCCCCTCGTGTTTGCTGAAATGTTGCTTTACTCGATATGTTTGGTATATTACTCACTTGTCCCTAACTTTTAGTCAATCCTAAAAATCCCTGAACCCCACTGTTTAGCTTCCTTAATGTTTTTGGTTAAAGCAAATGTGAAAAATACATTTTACCTTTGAATTACATTTAGCATAATTTAGTATACCATGATGTTTCAGAAGATCGAGTGATATTTGAACTGAACACCATCAAATCTTTATCATTATTTCTCTCTCTTAGCATATATAATAAAAAATATTCATCATGAATTCAAAATAAAATTATTGCATCATTTTTTCCAATTGTCAATGTGGATATAATGTAAAATATATATATATTTTTTAATGCATCGACTTTGAAGCCCAAAGTACTGCCAATTCTCATTTCTAAAAAGTGAAAAATAAGAAAATTGTGAGTCTCTACCATCAAGGGAAAAAATTTTCAATTTATAAAATTGCCACTCATATATTTAATAAAAAAATATGGTAACGACATGGCTATTGCTGCCTAATTCCTACATGTGGATATTGATGATATTTCACTAAACCTCAAGGATATCCCTAAAAATATCTCATCTTAAAATGTGAGTTTTGACCCTATTTCTGAATTTATGTTTCTTTTAACCCCCTAAATTTGTTTATGTCCTTTATACCCTAAATAACTATGTTTTCACATCAAGGTCTAGAAATACAAGACGGGGTGCAAGATAGAGTGTTGTATGCATGACGAAGTGCAAGATGAAATCCTATATACATGATAGAGTTCAAGACGAAGTGTTGTATGCATTATAAAGTGCAAGACGGAGTCTTGAAGCAATGTTTTTTTAGTATAATAAGGACAAATTTGTCTTGTTACACTAGTAGGGGCCCAAAAACATTTTTTTGGTCAAAGGGGTCAAGACTCAAGACAAGCCCTAAATAGAGTCATCCCCGACCAAATAATACCATATTAAAATACGGTAAAATAGGGTTAAATGATCAAGTGATTCACTTTTAAAAATGTGGTTAAATGACACTTTTGAAACATGTCATAGCCAACATGATATTAAGCCAAAAGTTAGGTAATTAAATGATAATAAACATAAAAAATCATATAAAGAAGTAACTGTACTTGTGATTCAAGCAGCAAGAAGATGCAACTTAATAGTAGTAAATTTACTCATTAAAAAGTCCAAGAAAGTGTACCCACAACAGAGGTGGTGACTGATGAGCAATCTACCTGAAGAAGTATATTAAGAAAGTATATGAAATCGGTCATGCTTCTGAAAACCACAATTGTTGTTGTCATGGGCCAGTTAATAACTATGCACTTATTATTCTGCAATCAAAATAAGAGTTTGCGTAAACCACAAGGAATATACATAGTTATGAAAGAAACAAACATATAATAAAAACCAACTGATCAAAACTCATGAACTATGGTTTTCAGCAAAATTTTGAAAGGAAAAGCTGCAGAAAACATCTGACTAAATTATATTCTCTTTTTGATGTCCAAGCAACCGTGTATTATCTTATCGTCCATGGAAATGGGCAGGGTTTTCCCCCGCTTAATAAAATATAACAGGTGTTAATAATTTGTTATTCTATTCTCATTTACTGCAATGACACAAAGTGTTTGCGACTTTGCATTCTATAATTCACTCACCAGACAAATGGTCCAGAAGCTGATTGCCTGGGCTAGAGTTATTTACCAAAGTGTTTGCGACTTTGCATTCTATAATTCTAGGACACATAACAAGTCAGGCTTCTATTATAGATTAATCTTTTCCAAATTCAGATATGCAATGCAAGCAATTAGTTGATCCTAAAAAGCCATACAAAATATTGAATCAAACTAAGTGAAAACAATGTAGGAAGTCAAAAAAAATTTGTGGAAAATAATTGTGGAGCTAATTACGCATTGATTGTAAGAATGATAGTAGGAGATTATGTTAGAATTTCTAGGATATGATTGTGTAATCCCCTAAATATGATTGCACAATCAATGTAATTATGAGTAGATTTATATTCCATATTTATCTTAATCTTATGCCTATATAAGGCCCTATTCCTTGTATAGTTTTATTCATTCAAATAAAGAATACTCAGTTTTCCAACATGGTATCAGAGCTTTGTTTGCTTTTTTTTTTTTTTTTTTTTTCTTTCACCAACCTTTATTGTCGAAATAGTACCTTCATTTTCTTGAGGCCTTCAGAGCCAATAAGTTTTAGTGGTATCACCGGTTATCCGAAATCACTATTCATCTCAGAATCACTGTTCATCTCATAACACTGTTCATTGCTAATCTGCGCATCATCAAATAGCAAATTTTGCTGCCATAACAATGATCTCAATTTTTTCTGGTCAAGTTTCTGACAACTCTCGGCCTTATCTCTTTTTTTTTTTTTTTGGTTTTTCTAGTCGTGCATTATGAATCAACCATATTATTCTTGCTCATTACTTCAATCAGGTACCTTTTCTACTACTTTCAATATCGCTCGCATTCCGAGTTATCCTTGGATCATAGATTATTGCTCAGTAGCTTAATCGGGCACATTTTCTACTACTTTCGATATCGCTCGTCTTCCGAGTTATCCTTGGATCATATATTCTGGAGCTACAATTCATACGACTGGTCACTCTAATTTGTATACTTCTTATACCCCTTGTTCGAGTAGAGAAAATGTTAAAGTAGCTAATGGTTCTTTATTCCCCGTTGCGAGGAAGGGATGCATTCCTATCTCCAAAACTCTCACTTGTCTATGTTCTACATGTTCCAAATCTCTCATATAACCTCCTTTCAAATAGCATATTCACAAAAGATCTTAGTTGTATTGCTAAGTTTTTCCTTTCTCACAGTGAATTTCAGGACATGTATACAGGAAAGTTGATTGGAAGTGCTAAAGAGGACGATGAGCTTTACTGCTTTGAAAGTGAACCTAGTGCTTCAATTAATCTATCTCACATACATGTGAGTATCTCCAACCAAAGGATAATGCTTTGGCACAATAGACTAGATCATCTAAATTTTTCATACCTAAAAAAGTTGCTTCCCACTTTGCTTAAGAATAAGAATCTTCATGATTTTCGCCGAGTTATCTAAACACCAACGTGTTTATTTTCCCACACAAACCTATAAAGAATCAAAACCTTTTTCTCTTATTCACAATGATATTTAGAGACCATCGCCTATCAATCATGTTTCTGGGGCTAAGTGGTTCATTACATTCATCGATTATCATACCCGTGTGTTGGGTTTATCTACTCAAGGAAAAATCTGAAGCAGCAAATATCTTTCAAAATTTTCATGAAATAATTAAATTCAATTCCAAGCCCATCTTTCACTCAATGTTCAAAAATACGGATAACGCCTCGAGGTGGTCGACCATTGAGGCGCGAGGCGGACCGCCGTAAGGCGGGGAGGCAGGCGCCTCAATCTGAACATTAAAAAAATTCATAAAATCAGCATAATAAATGCATCTTCAAGTCCAAAACACATCATTTATCCATCCATCAAAGTTAAAAAAATTCATATACTTGTTTTTTAATTAATACAAACTAATTTATTGTAGGTATGATTTTGTTTTTTTTATTAAATACAAACTAATCCTTCAAGCTCTTTGAATTTGAATTTAAAATAAATTTAATAATTGTTTATAAAAAATTCATACTTTCTTTTGCATTCTAATCCTTCAAGACTTCTTAGATATTTCGAGATTCAAGCTCTTGAACCACTACCGGAGAATTATATTATTTTGACATAATTTTTGTTTAAAAACAATTATAAAATTTATTTTAAATTCAAATTCAAATTCAAATAAATAAAATCGAGTTGGATGTTATGAAAATCGTAGTTGATAATTTTTTTTTTTTTACAAGGAAAAAAATCAAAAACAAAGGCCACCCTAGAAATTATTGGAAATTTGAAACGGTGCGTTTTGGAAATTATCGTAGTTCTCATTCTGAAAAACAATCAAAAAGGTCAGAGGTCAATGGCTTCAGATTCGAAGCAAACTCAAAACGCAACTTTTCATCCTCTGCATCTCCGTCTCTAATCGAACTTTCATTAATACTAGGGATGGCAAAATCCGGATCCGGACCCGGGTCCGATTAGATCCAGGTCCGGTCAGATCCGGAAGCAATTTGGTTACCCCGGGTCCGGTTCCGGACTCGGGTCTACCCGGTCCGGATCCGGATACCCAGGTTACTTTTTTTTTTTTTAATTGTATTATTTTATATTTATATTTGGATTTTGTCAATTTTAATAGTTTTATTTCAATTCTTTTATATTTTTTGATTATATTCTATTATATTTTTTTATATATATACATATTATTTTATATTTTTCATTATATTTTAATTTATTATATTTATTTTTTATTTTTTTTCGGACCCGGGCCGGATTCATGTGTAGATACACCCCAACAAAATGGGATAGTAGAGAGAAAAAATAAACATTTTCTTGAGGTAACTAGAGCTATAAAGTTTACCAATGGGGTTCCTAAATCTTTTTTGGGGTAGGCAATTCTTACAACTACTTATCTTATCAATATAATGCCATTAAGGGTTTTAATTTTAAAGCACCACTTGATAACCTCAAAAATATGTATCCATCATCCAAAATATTTCGTTCTCTTCCACCCAAAGTTTTTGGGTGTGCCACATTTGTTCATGTACATAACCATATTAGAGGGAAATTAGATCTAAGAGCTCTCGGATGTGGCTTATTTTCCTACTCAAAAGGGTTACAAATGCTATCATCCTCCAACTAAATAGATCATTATGTCTATAGATGTTACCTTGTTTGAAAACACCTCATTTTTTTTTTCCAAAAACGCCTCTACATAGTGAGAATATTCAGGGTGAAGATCATTTTTGGAATATTTGTGCTACTTTAACTCCAAAAGCTCTTGTCATTATTGAGTCTCTCATTGTCTCCGAGTCCATTATTCCTCTAGTTCCTGTTATTCCTGAATCGTCAACTGTTATTGAACCATCCACTGTTCATAATTCTCATGTGGGTCAATCTCATGCTCCATCTACCATTTGTAGTCAACATTCACCTTCGGATCCTATCACCCCACTTACACATGTACAAAACTTTAAAATAAAGGTTTACTCAAGAAGGAATAAGTCACAATTTCCTCGACATTTTCAATCACCTCAATCTGTCACAAAGACTCAGGAAAACACAAGTAAGACTAATGCTTCATAAAATCACATTGGTTTTAGTGATTTTTCTGATCTTGATGTTCCAATTGCCAATAGAAAAGGTGTTAGATCTTGTATTTTGCATTCTATTTCTACTCATTTCCTACCAAAAGTTGTCTCATTATAAAGCCTTTACTACTAATTTATCTTCTTGTGACCTTATTCAAAAGACTATACAGGAAGCTCTTAGCATTCCAAAATGGAACGAAGTTGTTCATGCAAAAATGAAAGCGTTGAAAAAATGATACATGGAATCTTGTCGATCTTCCACCAGTAAAGAGGCCATTCGGATGTAAATGGGTGTTTACAATCAAACATAAGGCTGATGAGACAATTGAGAGATATAAGGCGAGACTTATTGCAAAATGATACACACAAACTTGTGGATTTGACAATCAAGAAACCTTTGCTCATGTAGCCAAGATGAACTCGATTTGAGTTCTATTATCTCTGCAAATCTACACTGGCATCTTGAGCAGCTTGATGTAAAAAATGCATTCTTACACGGGGATTTAGATAAGGATGTGTACATGGAGTTGCCGCCTGATTTTCATGATATGTTTAGGAGAAAAAGGGTGCAAGTTGAGAAAGTTCTTATATGGACTAAAACAATCACCTCGAACTTGGTTTGAGAAATTTACTAGAGTAAATCGCCGATTGGAGTATACTCAATGTCAAGGTGACCATACCTTATTCTTTGAGCACTCTACAGAAGAGAAGATCACTACTTTGATTGTTTATATGGATGACATCATTGTTACTGGCAATGATTTTGACGAAATAAGATGACTTAAAATAATGCTCACATAAGCATTTGAGATTAAGGATTTGAGAAAACTGAGATACTTCTTAAGAATAGAGGTTGCAAATAAGTGTGGCAATGGATCGGGCCGAGGCCGGGCTTCTCGAGTCCGAGTCCGAGAAAAGCCTGGCCTGGCATGCTTTCAGGCCGGCCCGGGCTCAGGCATTTTTGGCCCATTTTTTATAATTTTTTTTACAAAACTAGTAAT